>CM076575.1:831974948-832077008 GCA_034641835.2 Pinus albicaulis
CATCTGCATATCTATTCTGAAGTCTGGGTTATCTCTGATATTCTGGTTACAGTAGTCTCACTGTTTTGTTCGAAGTTTTGGGAAAAGTATGTTTGTTGATAAGTGAAGGGTTGTGTTGAAGCTGTTTGATCCAGTATGAAAATTGATGAAACGTGGTCTGCAGTGGTGCTGAGGGTTGAAGCCTTCAGTGAGGGGGTTGTAGCTCCCTTACAGTAGTAGCTCCCTTCCAGGAGAGGCTGAGAGAAAGGTGTAGTAGCTCCCTTCCAGGAGAGGCTGGTAAACGAGAGCAGGGGGTTGTAGCTCCCTTATAGGAGAGGCTGGTGTTATTGCTCGAATTTTCCTTAGGATGAAGGAAAGCAGGATTCAAGGTAACATCAAACCAAGCTCAGCCTCGTAGCTAGCCCTACGAGAACAGGAGAGGGCTCTCTCCGGGTCTATCTCGGCAAAAGATGTCAAAAGGGCCTGAGACGACCTAAATGAAAAACTGATAATGATTTTAGGCTAGTAAATAAATAGGAAAGAAGTAATTTAATGAATGGCTGGATTTTCTGGGCTGTATGGGACCAAGGAACAGCATGAGCAGAGAAATTAAATCAAAGACAGATTATTTTGTGAGGCAGGACAGGCAGGAAGTTTAGCAATCAAATTGAAATAATATGGAGTGGAAATAATGTTAATAAGCTGAAGAGGGCATGAAAAATGAATCCTTTTTAGACAGAAGAAGAAACACAAAAGCATGAATGCCTTTCCAAGGCAGAGCAGTAAACTAGATTCTACCTTTCTCACTTAAAAGCTTTCAATTAGAAATGATTACGAATGAACTGTAAAACATAACGAGATACATATGAGACAGAAAGAGAAAAACATTTGCTAAAATCACACCACAGGAATCTCATGAACCAGAGCTGCAATCCTTTCATTAATTCTCTGTTAAGATTGTACAATGAAGCTTTTCCTCCACACTTCTCCCAGAAACTCTCCCCTTACAAATGATTTTCAATAAAATAAAATAATCTCAGATGTTGAAAACAGATTGACCAAAATAAGGAATCAAAACTAAAGAGACAATCATCTGTTCGGAAGACAGAACATCGTTCCCCTTGAATTTCTCTGATGACCAATCAAAAGACAAAATCTGAAGCGTAGACCCTTTAAAGTGCAACTGAGGTCAAAAATAGGCAATCTGTTCCTATCTCTCTGCTGTGGTAGATATTCTTCGTTTAATTTTAGGCGTGCTTTGACTTGGAATTTTACATTTGATATTTGAATAAAAGTTAACTTTTAATAAAAATAGCGTTTTGAACAAAGATTTCGCCTTAATAAAGGGAAAAACGCATTGCAAATGGGAACAAAAAAAAATTGTTTGTCACCAGGATATAAGGATATGGATTTAACAGGATGAATTCTGTAGCAAATGAATCTGTAGTTGGTAAATTATTTGCTTGAGAATCTGCAGATAGGACACAATCCTTGGACTGACCCAGAAATGTGGTAACAATTGAAAGAAACAACACTGGTCTTGAGAACTCCTGTGTGTTCTTTGCAAGAAGTCTGAATGGACTCTACCTCTGCAACAAGCTAAAAGGTGGGCATTTAAGCAACCCAAGTCTGTGTATACCCTTCCGTAATACTGGAAATTTTTCTTCGGAACCCCTTCGTACCACCTCTAAAGCTGCAACTTTCAATAAAAAGAAAACAAATTGACCTGAAGTTTCTCTTATTACTTTGACTAGCTTCAAAGAAATGAAAGGCATAAGCGCATTCTGCGAAAGAGCTTTATGAAATGATGCAACCAAAAAAGGTTTTCTGGATGCCAAATTATTTCCCTTGACATTTCTTAACTCTGGACTCGTGCATGAGATTGAATTACTAGTTGAGTCGTCCATGCTTTCACTTAACTCCTATTTCCACCAACTGCAGACATATGTGGTGCAATGCCAACAATAAGAGCAGTGCCCTGAGACAAATACATCTGGCTCGATCGACACTTTCTGCAATGTCATCCCTGGAACCAAAGTTTCATGTGTACATTTACAGGTCTACCAATATCTGAAGAATGTGCATATGGAAGCAAATAGACAAGCAGAAGACAAACCA
This sequence comes from Pinus albicaulis, assembly GCA_034641835.2. NCBI lineage: Eukaryota > Viridiplantae > Streptophyta > Pinopsida > Pinales > Pinaceae > Pinus > Pinus albicaulis. The sequence goes on from CM076575.1 coordinate 831,977,046, forward strand.
CAGCTGTAACCAGCACAACAATTATAACACTTCCAAACCATTCCGAACGGCCACCTGTATTTCTGTCAAAGCGAATTATAGTTCCAACAATAATCTCCACCCCCGTATAAGAGAACCACAGGTGGTATGAGACCAAGAATTAATGAAGAAGATTTCAACTCTCTAGGTTGTCGCAATGGTGATAAAGTTGCTTCCGCTAAATCATATGCTACTGCTGGTGAAATAAGCCAAATAAAAGCTATGAATGAAGAACCAGCCTTAACACAAATTTCCAGCATCAACATTAATAGCCACTGAACAAGGCCAACCATCTCTGTGCCTCCCACTTGATGGAATCCAATTGATACTTACTAATACCCTCATTTCTAGACAGCTCATGTTTTTTCTTCTCTAGCTGCAACAAGTAACTCTGCAGCGTAAAATATCTCAAGTGATGACCAAAACGAGCCCCAAGTAATGCAGGTGCACCGAATAAGCCTACCAAACCATGAATTTTCTATATAGGGAAACGGTGATGAACATAAATGTGACAAGAGGAAAGCGATTAAAGCAGAAAAGCTCAATGATAGGGTCCATGTCATCAAAATAATCAAGCGCGTTAAAGAGAGGGACATCACAGCCCGAACTCCTCCCTGAACCAATGAAGCTGCCCAAATATATAATGGCTGTAAAATAACTGAGACATATAGTGTATTTGCAAGCTTTTGGGAGTAGACAGTCATGTACTTTCCCAGCACGTCAAAATAGACAACCTGGAACTGTTCAAAGCCCTTCTCAATTTTATTTGTTTTTAGGTTTTGAAAATGAGATGTGGTTAAAAATTCAAGTAATAAAGCGAGCATATTGTCTCCAAGATGCTGAAGGGAACCAGGCTGCAGAAGCTCCAATTTGTCATTTTCCGTATGATAAACTGCAGTGTAGTTAATGTAAGAAAAATCAAGACTAGATAGCCCTGCAAACTCCTTGTAAACACCCTCCTTATCCAATCGCACCAAACACTATACAAAAGCGTTTCCCAGCCTTACAAATTTATTTGGAGCAAGGAATTCGAGTTTTTATAGAGCAGAGGCAAAAATTTTCCGTTCCAGATCTGTGCGCCGCACAGGCTGCTCAGTGCACCGTGCCATGTGGGTGCGCCGCGCTAGCGTTAAATTACACAGTGTTATGCAGCTCTGTGCACCGCGCCATGCCTATGCGCCGTGCCTGCTCCCAATGCGTCGCGCCTCTTTTTCAACACAATTTGCCTTCAAAACAACTGACTTCACCTTTCCAAGTTCTGCTTTGGCTTTCACGTTTGTCTCTTGGCTTGCAAATGAATTGTATAAACACTGAAAATATCTTAATGCTTCAATGCCCTTGATTTTGTGATTTGGCAAACCAAGTTGTAGAATTTTGGCACTTTGACATTTGAATGCAAACTCTGTTTTGCTTGATTTCACTTTGACTCTTTGTGCTGATGATATCCTTTCTGTTTGTGCTTTTGCAGGGATAGGAGCTGCTAAAACCGAAACAGGGCTGCCATTGAAGAGCTGTAAAACTTGAAAAATTTTGAAAAAACTTTGAAGCCGAAACTACAACAAATTTGATGATTTCTTCCTCAAAACATGGTTTTGAAGAAGAAATATCCTTCAGCATTATAAATGATGACAATCTTTAAATGAAAACTGCTTTGGAAACTCCCTCTAGCCTGCTAGCATTAAACCCTAGACCGAATGACTAAAATAACTCTTTACTGACTTAGACATCAAACCGGACTGTAAATGACCTTAAAATTGATTCGACAAACAGACCTAAGCCAGCAGGATAAGACATGAGGGAAATAAATGACAAGGACCTTCCGTCAGATAATGGCATGCCCCCTAGCGAAATGCAATTGAGTGAATCGAGCGAGACACCTAAAAATGAAATGCAGACAGCGAAATGATCTCTGACAGAGCACTGATAAGACCGACTCTAACATTGGCTCCAATGGGGATGGTAGCTCCCTGGAGGTGCAAAGAACAACAGCTCTTTGGGAGAGCAGACAGTGCCTACATCCATTGGGCCATGGAATCCATTATTGACAAATCGAAAAAAGACTGATAACTCAATTTATTGACTGAATCTATTTGATTGAAACCTTAACTTAAACTGACTCAACTGACCAAACACAAATGACTCATGACTGACTTAAGACAAGAATTTACAGATCTTTTTGAAAAAAGGCAGCAGTCCATCAAGATTTGAAATCATGATGACAACCACCTGCATACAAATGAAATATGTACAATCATGTGTAATGAGCTTTCCAATGTAACCAATCCAGCAGATGGCTACATACCAAATTTCTGCTCTCACTTTTCTCGAGCAGGCAGAATGATGAACCTGTAGGCAACTCAAAATAACCACTGAAACCAAATCTTATGATAATGAACCAGGCGATATTGATCTTTTCCAATGCTTGCAGAAGAATGCTGAAGGGATCTTGAAAATCCTGAAGCACTGGCTTATCTGGAGATCCAGCTGCAAAAATACAAGTACTCCCTCCATTCTGATCTGAAAGAACAATTGTTTTCTAAGGGATAGGAATGCACAGAGAGGTATGTGCTTCTGCCATCTGAGTGTTAGCTGTAGGTTCCTTGACCATGAGAAATTCTGGCATATTGTCTCTCTCAAGCTCATATTCCTCAACTTCATGATCTAGGTCATTCTTAAACAAAACACAATCTTCAAGATTATCAAACATGACAGCCTTATCATCTTCATGAAAGGAAATATTATCTGTTTGCTGATCTATAACGTTAATTACAAGACCGTCATCATTTTAAAAGGAGGAGGAAGTTTCACCAACACTTTCTTGACCAAGTGTGCCCTGCAAATCTGCTTTAGCTTGGGCTGTAACATGATCTTTCAAGAGTTGACCTATCTCATCTTCAGACAAAGGAGATAATAATTTTTGTTTTCTTTTGCTCAAACAGTGATTGTCTTCATATGCCATGGCAATCAAATTATCTGTTATTACTGAGTTATTGAAAGAAGATTTTTCACTTACTTGAACAAAGATCTCATTCTGTTTTTCATTATCACATTCTGAAATTGAAACCTGACTTCCTTGCATGTTGTTATCTTCTATGGACAGATCTGAAACAAGATCTTCTCTTTCATCATTTTCAGCCATATGATCTTCAACCTGCTGCAAAGTTTCCTGAGCATCTTGATGGGTATCCTGTAGGTTCTCTTCATGTTGTTGAAATGGTTTCTCGTATAGAGCCTCCATGATTTCTCCGTCCATGAAGTCATCATGTCCATAAAAATTCTTAAGATCTTCAATAAAACCATGAACATGGCTACAACAGTCTTGAACTAAACTCAAGGATGGATATGTTTCTTTATACTTTTCAAAGAATGTTGTATGAAAATCCTTTAGACAATAAATAGAAGCATATGGCAAACTTTCATACCAGGATCGGGCTTCATCTTCAAGAGTAGCCATAAACATCTTCATCAAACAGTCTTCAAGAAAATTGATTTTTAATTTATGCACATGAATGTGAAATTTCACTAGATGAAGACCAGCATCATTACCTTCCACATTTCTTAACATAGGCAAATTCTGAAGCCAATCTACCTTGGGCATCTTATTTGGAAAACCTCGGATGTGATCTCGGCTCATGGGAGCGTATCTTCTTGCAACTCGATCCATCTTGAAAGTCTTAAAGAAACTAATCTCCCTGCAGTGAAGTCACCATGAAGCATTGATCTTTGGATTTTTCAGTGAACGGAGTCGCCAGGTGAATGTTTTCAGCCTTGCGGTGTCTGATAGTTGTCCACCATCAACGATCAGATCTAAACTTGATACATGTACTGGGGCAAGACAGTCTAAAAGTTAAGTGTCACGTTTACCAGCTAGACCATTTTCTCCCCTAGTATGGTCGCCACTATGTTAGTGCTCGAATCCACCTCAGGCTGAGATAAGGCAGAAGAAGGACAACACCAAACCACGCTCAGCCTCGTAGCTAGCCCTACGAGAACAGGAGAGGGCTCTCTCTGGGTCTATCTCGGCGAAAGATGTCAAAAGGGCCTGAGATGACCTAAATGCAAAACTGATAATGATTTTAGGCTAGTAAATAAATAGGAAAGAAGTAATTTAATGAATGGTTGGATTTTCTAGGCTGTATGGGACCAAGGAACAGCATGAGCAGAGAAATTAAATCAAAGACAGATTATTTCGTGAGGCAGGATAGGCAGGAAGTTTAGCAATCAAATTGAAATAATATGGAGTGGAAAGAATGTTAAGAAGCTGAAGAGGGCATGAAAAATGAATCCTTTTCAGACAGAAGAAGAAACACAAAAGCATGAATGCCTTTCTAAGGCAGAGCAGTAAACTGGATTCTACCTTTCTCACTTAAAAGCTTTCAATTAGAAATGATTACGAATGAACTGTAAAACATAACGAGATACATATGAGACAGAAAGAGAAAAACATTTGCTAAACTCACACCACAGGAATCTCATGAACCAGAGCTGTAATCCTTTCATTAATTCTCTGTTAAGATTGTACAATGAAGCTTTTCCTCCACACTTCTCCCAGAAACTCTCCCCTTACAAATGATTTTCAATACAATAAAATAATCTTAGATGTTGAAAACAGATCGACCAAAATAAGGAATCAAAACTAAAGAGCCAATCATCTGTTCGGAAGATAGAACATCGTTCCCCTTGAATTTCTCTGATGACCAATCAAAAGACAAAATCTGAAGCGTAGACCCTTTAAAGTGCAACTGAGGTAAAAAATAGGCAATATGTTCCTATCTCTCTGCTGTGGTAGATATTCTTCGCTTAATTTTAGGCGTGCTTTGACTTGGCATTTTACATTCGATATTTGAATAAAAGTTAACTTTTAATAAAAATAGTGTTTTGAACAAATATTTCGCCTTAATAAGGGGAAAAACGCATTGCAAATGGGAACAACAAAAATTTGTTTGTCACCAGGATATAAGGATATGGATTTAACAGGATGAATTCTGTAGCAAATGAATCTGTAGTTGGTAAATTATTTGCTTGAGAATCTACAGATAGGACACAATCCTTGGACTGACCCAGAAATGTGGTAACAATTGAAAGAAACAACACTGGTCTTGAGAACTCCTGTGTGTTCTTTGCAAGAAGTCTGAATGGACTCTACCTCTGCAACCAGCTAAAAGGTGGGCATTTAAGCAACCCAAGTCCCTGTATACCCTTCCGTAATACTGGAAATTTTGCTTCAGAACCCCTTCGTACCACCTCTAAAGCTGCAACTTTCAATAAATAGAAAAAAAATTGACCTGAAGTTTCTCTTATTACTTTGACTAGCTTCAAAGAAATGAAAGGCACAAGCGAATTCTGCGAAAGAGCTTTAGGAAATGATGCAACCAAAAAAGGTTTTCTGGATGCCAAATTATTTCCCTTGACATTTCTTAACTCTGGACTCGTGCATGAGATTGAATTACTAGTTGAGTCGTCCATGCTTTCACTTAACTCCTATTTCCACCAACTGCAGACATATGTGGTGCAATGCCAACAATAAGAGCAGTGCCCTGAGACAAATACATCTGGCTCGATCGACACTTTCTGCAATGTCATCCCTGGAACCAAAGTTTCACGTGTACATTTACAGGTCTACCAATATCTGAAGAATGTGCATATGGAAGAAAATAGACAAGCAAAAGACAAACCACAGCTGTAACCAGCACAACAATTATAACACTTCCAAACCATTCCGAACTGCCACCTGGATTTCTGTCAAAGTGAATTATAGTTCCAACAATAATCTCCACCCCCGTATAAGAGAACCACAGGTGGTATGAGACCAATAATTAATGAAGAAGATTTCAACTCTCTAGGTTGTCGCAATGGCGATAAAGTTGCTTCCGATAAATCATATGCTACTGCTGGTGAAACAAGCCAAATAAAAGCTATGAATGAAGAACCAGCCTTAACACAAATTGCCAGCATCAACATTAATAGCCACTGAACAAGGCCAACCATCTCTGTTCCTCCCACTTGATGGAATCCAATTGATATTTACTAATACCCTCATTTCTAGACAACTCATGTTTTTTCTTCTCTAGTTACAACAAGTAACTCTGCAGTGTAACATATCCCAAGTGATGACCAAAAAGAGCCCCAAGTAATGCAGGTGCACCGAATAAGCCTACCAAACCATGAATTTTCTATATAGGGAAACGATGATGAACATAAATGTGGCAAGAGGAAAGCGATTAAAGCAGAAAAGCTCAATGATAGGGTCCATGTCATCAAAATACTCAAGCGCGTTAAGGAGAGGGACATCACAGCCCGAACTCCTCCCTGAACCAATGAAGCTGCTCAAATCAACAATGGCTGTAAAATAACTGAGACATATAGTGTATTTTCAAGCTTTTGGGAGTAGACAGTCATGTACTTTCCCAGCACGTCAAAATAGACAACCTGGAACTGTTCAGAGCCCTTCTCAATTTTATTTGTTTTTAGGTTTTGCAAATGAGATGTGGTTAAAACTTCAAGTAATAAAGCGAGCATATTGTCTCCAAGATGCTGAAGGGAACCAGGCTGCAGAAGCTCCAATTTGTCATTTTCCGTATGATAAACTGCAGTGTAGTCCATGTAAGCAAAATCAAGACTAGATAACCCTGCAAACTCCTTGTAAACACTCTCCTTATCTAATCGCACCAAACACTGTCCAAAAGCGTTTCCCTGCCTTACAAATTTATTTGGAGCAAGGAATTCGAGTTTTTATAGAGCAAAGGAAAAAAATTTCCGTTCCAGCTCTGTGCGCCGTGCAGGCTGCTCAGTGCATCGCGCCATGTGGGTTCACCGCGCTAGTGTTAAATTACACAGTGTTATGCAGCTTTGTGCGCTGCGCCATGCCTATGCGCCGCACCTGCTCCCAACGCGCCGTGCCTCTTTTTCAACACAATTTTCCTTCAAAACAACTGACTTCACCTTTCCACATTTTTCTTTGGCTTTCACGTTTGCCTCTTGGCTTGCAAACGAATTGTATAAACACTGAAAATATCTTAATGCTTCAATGCCCTTGATTTTGTGATTTGGCAAACCAAGTTGTAGAATTTTGGCACTTTGACATTTGAATGCAAACTCTGTTTTGCTTGATTTCACTTTGACTCTTTGTGCTGATGATATCCTTTCTGTTTGTGCTTTTGCAGGGATAGGAGCTGCTAAAACTGAAACAGGGCTGCCATTGAAGAGCTGTAAAACTTGAAAATTTTTGAAAAACTTTGAAGCCGAAACTACAACAAATTTGATGATTTCTTCCTCAAAACATGGTTTTGAAGAAGAAATATCCTTCAGCATTATAAATGATGACAATATTTAAATGAAAAATGCTTTGGAAACTCCCTCTGGCCTGCTGGCATTAAACCCTACACCTAATGACTAAAATAACTCTTTACTGACTTAGACATCAAACCGGACTGTAAATGACCTTAAAATTGATTCGACAAACAGACCTAAGCCAGCAGGATAAGACATGAGGGGAATAAACGACAAGGACCTTCCGTCAGATAATGGCATGCCCCCTAGCGAAATGAAATTGAGTGAATCGAGCGAGACACCTAAAAATGAAATGCAGAAAGCGAAATGATCTCTGACGGAGGACTGACAAGACCGACTCTAACATTGGCTCTAATGGGGATGGTAGCTCCCTGGAGGTGCCAAGAACAAAAACTCTTTGGGAGTGCAGACAGTGCCTACATCCATTGGGCCATGGAATCCATTATTGACAAATCGACAAAAGACTGATAACTCAATTTATTGACTGAATCTATTTGACTGAAACCTTAACTTAAACTGACTCAACTGACCAAACACAAATGACTCATGACTGACTTAAGACAAAAATTTACAGAGCTTTTTGAAAAAAGGCAGCAGTCCATCAAGATTTGAAATCATGATGACAACCACCTACATACAAATGAAATATGTACAATCATGTGTAATGAGCTTTCCAATGTAACCAATCCAACAGATGGCTACATACCAAATTTCTGCTCTCACTTTTCTCGAGCAGGCGGAATGATGAACCTGTAGGCAACTCAAAATAACCACTGAAACCAAAGCTTATGATAATGAACCAGGTGATATTGATCTTTTCCAATGCTTGCAGAAGAATGCTGAAGGGATCTTGAAAATCCTGAAGCACTGGCTTATCTGGAGATCCAGCTGCAAAAATACAAGTACTCCCTCCATTCTGATCTGAAAGAACAATTGTTTTCTGAGGGATAGGAATGCACAGAGAGGTATGTGCCTCTGCCATCTGAGTGTTAGCTGTAGGTTCCTTGACCATGAGAAATTGTGGCATATTGTCTCTCTCAAGCTCATATTCCTCAACTTCATGATCTAGGTCATTCTTAAACAAACCACAATCTTCAATATTATCAAACATGACAGCCTTATCATCTTCATGAAAGGAAATATTATCTCTTTGCTGATCTATAAAGTTAATTACAAGACTGTCATCATTTTCAAAGGAGGAGGAAGTTTCACCAACACTTTCTTGACCAAGTGTGCCCTGCAAATCTTCTTTAGCTTGGGCTGGAACATGACCTTTCAAGAGTTGATCTATCTCATCTTCAGACAAAGGAGATAATAATTTTTGTTTTCTTTTTCTCAAACAGTGATCGTCTTCATATGCCATGGAAATCAAATTATCAGTTATTACTGAGTTATTGAAAGAATATTTTTCACTTACTTGAACAAAGATCTCATTCTGTTTTTCATTATCACATTCTGAAATTGAAACCTGACTTCCTTGCATGTTGTTATCTTCTATGGACAGATCTGAAACAAGATCTTCTCTTTCATCATTTTCAGCCATATGATCTTCAACCTGCTGCAGAGTTTCCTGAGCATCTTGATGGGTATCCTCTAGGTTCTCTTCATGTTGCTGAAATGGTTTCTCGTACAGAGCCTCCATGATTTCTCCGTCCATGAAGTCATCATGTCCATAAAAATTCTTAAGATCTTCAATAAAACCATGAACATGGCTACAACAGTCCTGAACTAAACTCAAGGATGGATATGTTTCTTTATACTTTTCAAAGAATGTTGTATGAAAATCCTTTAGACAATAAATAGAAGTAGATGGCAAACTTTCATACTAGGATCGGGCTTCATATTCAAGAGTAGCCATAAACATCTTCATCAAATAGTCTTCAGGAAAATTGATTTTTAATTTATGCACATGAATGTGAAATTTCACCAGATGAAGAGCAGCATCATTACCTTCCATATTTCTTAACATAGGAAAATTCTGAAGCCAATCTACCTTGGGCATCTTATTTGGAAAACCTCGGATGTGATCTCGGCTCATGGGAGCGTATCTTCTTGCAACTTGATCCATCTTGAAAGTATTAAAGCTACTGATCTCCCTACAGTGAAGTCACCATGAAGCATTGATCTCTGGATTTTTCAGTGAATGGAGTCGCCAGGTGAATGTTTTCAACCTTGCGGTGTCTGATAGTTGTCCACCATCAATGATCAGATCTAAACTTGATACATATACTGGGGCAAGACAATCTACAAGTTAAGTGTCACGTTTACCAGCTAGACCATTTTCTCCCCCAGTATGGTCGCCACTATGTTAGTGCTCGAATCCACCTCAGGCTGAGATAAGGCAAAATAAGGACAACACCAAACCACGCTCAGCCTCGTAGCTAGCCCTATGAGAACAGAAGAGGGCTCTCTCCGGGTCTATCTCGGCAAAAGATGTCAAAAGGGCCTGAGATGACCTAAATGAAAAAATGATAATGATTTTAGGCTAGTAAATAAATAGGAAAGAAGTAATTTAATGAATGGCTAGATTTTCTGGGCTGTATGGGACCAAGGAACAGCATGAGCAGAGAAATTAAATCAAAGACACAGATTATTTCGTGAGGCAGGATAGGCAGGAAGTTTAGCAATCAAATTGAAATAATATGGAGTGGAAAGAATGTTAAGAAGCTGAAGAGGGCATGACAAATGAATCCTTTTCAGACAGAAGAAGAAACACAAAATCATGAATGCCTTTCCAAGGCAGAGCAGTAAACTGGATTCTACCTTTCTCACTTAAAAGCTTTCAATTAGAAATGATTACGAATGAAATGTAAAACATAACGAGATACATATGAGACAGAAAGAGAAAAACATTTGCTAAACTCACACCACAGGAATCTCATGAACCAGAGCTGCAATCCTTTCATTAATTCTCTGTTAAGATTGTACAATGAAGCTTTTCCTCCACACTTCTCCCAGAAACTCTCCCCTTACAAATGATTTTCAATACAATAAAATAATCTCACATGTTGAAAACAGATCGACCAAAATAAGGAATCAAAACTAAAGAGCCAATCATCTATTCGGAAGATAGAACATCATTCCCCTTGAATTTCTCTGATGACCAATCAAAAGACAAAATCTAAAGCGTAAACCCTTTAAAGTGCAATTGAGGTCAAAAATAGGCAATATGTTCCTATCTCTCTGCTGTGGTAGATATTCTTCGTTTAATTTTAGGCGTGCTTTGACTTGGCATTTTACATTTGATATTTGAATAAAAGTTAAATTTTAATAAAAATAGCGTTTTGAACAAAGATTTCACCTTAATAAAGGGAAAAACGCATTGCAAATGGGAACAACAAAAATTTGTTTGTCACCAGGATATAAGGATATGGATTTAACAGGATGAATTCTGTACCAAATGAATCTGTAGTTGGTAAATTATTTGCTTGAGAATCTACAGATAGGACACAATCCTTGGACTGACCCAGAAATGTGGTAACAATTGAAAGAAACAACACTGGTCTTGAGAACTCCTGTGTGTTCTTTGCAAGAAGTCTGAATGGACTCTACCTCTGCAACCAGCTAAAAGGTGGGCATTTAAGCAACCCAAGTCCGTGTATACCCTTCTGTAATACTGGAAATTTTGCTTCGGAACCCCTTCGTACCACCTCTAAAGCTGCAACTTTCAATAAAAAGAAAACAAATTGACCTGAATTTTCTCTTATTACTTTGACTAGCTTCAAAGAAATGAAAGGCACAAGCGCATTCTGCGAAAGAGCTTTAGGAAATAATGCAACCAAAAAAGGTTTTCTGGATGCCAAATTCTTTCCCTTGAAATTTCTTAACTCTGGACTCGTGCATGAGATTGAATTACTAGTTGAGTCGTCCATGCTTTCACTTAACTCCTATTTCCACCAACTGCAGACATATGTGGTGCAATGCCAACAATAAGAGCAGTGCCCTGAGACAAATACATCTGGCTCGATCGACACTTTCTGCAATGTCATCCCTGGAACCAAAGTTTCACGTGTACATTTACAGGTCTACCAATATTTGAAGAATGTGCATATGGAAGCAAATAGACAAGCAGAAGACAAACCACAGTTGTAACTAGCACAACAATTATAACACTTCCAAACCATTCCGAACTGCCACCTGGATTTCTGTCAAAGCGAATTATAGTTCCAACAATAATCTCCACCCCCGTATAAGAGAACCACAGGTGGTATGAGACCAAGAATTAATGAAGAAGATTTCAACTCTCTAGGTTGTCGCAATGGCGATAAAGTTGCTTCCGCTAAATCATATGCTACTGCTGGTGAAACAAGCCAAATAAAAGCTATGAATGAAGAACCAGCCTTAACACAATTTTCCAGCATCAACATTAATAGCCACTGAACAAGGCCAACCATCTCTGTGCCTCCCAACTGATGGAATCCAATTGATATTTACTAATACCCTCATTTTTAGATAGCTCATGTTTTTTCTTCTCTAGTTGCAACAAGTAACTCTGCAGCGTAACATATCTCAAGTGATGACCAAAAAGAGCCCCAAGTGATGCAGGTGCACCGAATAAGCCTACCAAACCATGAATTTTCTATATAGGGAAACGATGATGAACATAAATGTGGCAAGAGGAAAGCGATTAAAGCAGAAAATCTCAATGATAGGGTCCATGTCATCAAAATACTCAAGCGCGTTAAGGAGAGGGACATCACAACCCGAACTCCTCCCTAAACCAATGAAGCTGCCCAAATCAACAATGGCTGTAAAATAACTGAGACATATAGTTTATTTGCAAGCTTTTGGGAGTAGACAGTCATGTACTTTCCCAGAACGTCAAAATAGACAACCTGGAACTGTTCAGAGCCCTTCTCAATTTTATTTGTTTCTAGGTTTTGCAAATGAGACGTGGTTAAAACTTCAAGTAATAAAGCGAGCATATTGTCTCCAAGATGCTGAAGGGAACCAGGCTGCAGAAGCTCCAATTTGTCATTTTCCATATGATAAACTGCAGTGTATTCCATGTAAGCAAAATCAAGACTAGATAGCCCTGCAAACTCCTTGTAAACACTCTCCTTATCCAATCGCACCAAACACTGTCCAAAAGCGTTTCCCAGCCTTAAAAATTTATTTGGAGCAAGGAATTCGAGTTTTTATAGAGCAGAGGCAAAAATTTTCCGTTCCAGCTCTGTGCGCCGCGCAGGCTGCTCAGTGCGCCGCGCCATGTGGGTGCGCCGCGCTAGTGTTAAATTACACAGTGTTATGCAGCTCTGTGCGCCGCGCCATGCCTATGCGCTGCGCCTGCTCCCAATGCGCCGCGCCATGCCTATGCGCTGCGCCTGCTCCCAATGCGCCGCGCCTCTTTTTCAACACAATTTTCCTTCAAAACAACTAACTTCACCTTTCCACATTTTTCTTTGACTTTCACGTTTGTCTCTTGGCTTGCAAACGAATTGTATAAACACTGAAAATATCTTAATGCTTCAATGCCCTTGATTTTGTGATTTGGGAAACCAAGTTGTAGAATTTTGGCACTTTGACATTTGAATGCAAACTCTGTTTTGCTTGATTTCACTTTGACTCTTTGTGCTGATGATATCCTTTCTATTTTTTCTTTTACAGGGATAAGAGCTGCTGAAACCGAAACAGGGCTGCCATTGAAGAGCTGTAAAACTTGAAAATTTTTCAAAAAACTTTGAAGCCGAAACTACAACAAATTTGATGATTTCTTCCTCAAAACATGGTTTTGAAGAAGAAATATCCTTCAGCATTATAAATGATGATAATATTTAAATGAAAACTAATTTGGAAACTCCCTCTGGCCTGCTGGAATTAAACCCTAGACTTAATGACTAAAATAACTCTTTACTGACTTAGACATCAAACCAGACTGTAAATGACCTTAAAATTGATTTGAAAAACAGACCTAAGCCAGCAGGATAAGACATGAGGGGAATAAACGACAAGGACCTTCCATCAGATAATGGCATGCCCCCTAGCGAAATGCAATTGAGTGAATCGAGTGCGACACCTAAAAATGAAATGCAGAAAGCGAAATGATCTCTGACGGAGGACTGACAAGACCGACTCTAACAACTGGTAAACGAGAGAAGGTTGTAGCCTTCTACAGGTGGGTGCCTGCGTGCTGGTATGAGTCTACGCCAGTACATGGTTGTAAGAAGTTTTCTTTATATAATAAATATTGAAGACTAAGACGACGACAGCGGTGGTTTTCTCCCGAATTGGGTTTCCACCTTAAATCCTGGTGTTCATGTGTGTTGCTTATGTGTGATGGTCTATTCTGTTCTTACTGCACCTGTTTACTGCTTACTAAACATTTGATGAATGAATGATGCAATGATCTAAGTTAAGAATTAAATGCATAATTAGATCTCTGGACATACGCAAGTTTTCTTAATGATATCCGCGTGTATACGCGAGTTGTGTTCAGTAAAGTAGCGTATGGGTTTAAAAGCAAGAAAACGTTTTCAGTTTTCAGTTAGCACTAAATACTGATTCACCCCCCCTCTCAGTATTTTTCCCAACAACTTGGAGCCCTTCGCCTTTCATTAAGCATGGCTATTGCTTAGTTATCTAGGGTTCCTAATTAAATATAAGGGTGGAGGCGTGGAACCAAAACCTCTGGAATCCCTCATGGCTATTGGGTGGAGGAAGATCTACTATGGAATCTGTTAGGTCTCTGTAGTTTGCAAGATTGGTAAGAACAAACACTACAGAGCCTACATCAAAACCACTTTTGAACCCTAGGATCTAGCCCTCCTGGATTCAGAGAGGGATCTCTCTATATGAGTGTTTTCAAAGATATTTCTTTAAGGCTTATGATATGATATTAGGCTAGTTATGAAGTAGAAGGGTTTTTGTTTGTTTTGGTTGGAATGGATATCATCAAAATGAAGGAAGTCCTTTTGAGGGGTAAAAATGTGAGTAGGTTGAAATAATGGTTCAGCTGATAGGATAGGTAAGAAAGAGTATCAATCCATTGGGCTATGGAGTCACAAAAGGATTTAATTGCATAGCAAGTTTCAAGAGTGGTCTATGGGGCAAGTCATCTGTGTCAAAAGATCTCTTTAAGTTGATTTATGGTATGGAACATTAAAGTGTAGTGAAAGAAGAAAACATATAAGAAAAACAAAGAATAACTTAAGATCAAATAAGGACTTTTAACCTAGCCTGATTTCAGCATACTCCTAAGAAAAACATTCAAGATGAACATAAAAAGTAGCCTAAGATTAGGTAAGTACTTTGAACCTATCCTGCTTTTGACATACTCTTAAGGGATATTTCAAAGCAAATGTTGGAGATAAACTAGAGGACAAGGCTAACCATAAAATTCTCTAATTCAAATTTAATTAGCAGGCATTTCAAGAACTTTCAAAGACAATATCTCAATTTGTACTCAGGAAACATGGGATCACCAACAATTCACTGGTTATACTCTATTGAATTATCCTTAAAACACAATCAGAAGAAAACATAAAGATAAAGATTTATCAGTGAGAAATAGGGTACTTTGTAGTAAATCATAATCTATATTTGCTGTTCTTTATTAGAGAAAGTGGACAGTATGGAAAACATGAGAAAAATAACAATTACAGTAAAAAAAACATCACCATTGACATAGACTAGGATCCCATAAATCAGCTTGTATATTTGATGTTCAAACCAGTTACAATCTTCAAGTCCAGTGAGTCTTTTACAGCTTCACATTTCTCTTCTCGCCCTATATTTCTTCAATTAAAAGACAAAGCTTCATCAGCCTCAATAGCTATTTACATTCAATGAGTATTCGACCAACAATAACAATGAACTCCTCATATGATATATATAGGTAAATTTGAGGAGGTGGAGTGGAAAGAAGGTCTAACTAATCAATAAATACAAATTAAATGCTTCTCGACCTTTGGGAGGCCTTAGGGAGAATATTTCAGATGTTTATCTCTGTTTTAATCAATTTTACATTAACTTTCATCAACTTCAGTCACTTTTGTTGAATTTTGAGGCTTTGGTAGGCTTGTAATTACTTTCTGAGTTGTCTTTAGCAAATATCTCTGACTGTGCATTAAATTTGTATTCTTTTAAGGAAATAGGCTTGTAGGTGGCATTTTTTGAGGATTAATTGCCTCATTGATGTGGCATTTGGAGGCTTTCTTTGTTGATCTATCTACTTTTGTGGCTTTAAACACTGATTTGCCTTTAATTTATGCTTTGAGGCCTTATAATCATCTTCAGGCTTTTAAACCTTTTCTGCTGACTGTATTCACTTTTAATCATCCTTTTCCTTTGGTTTTCAGCCTTCATTCCTTCCTTTAATCTTCAATCTCCACTGTCTTTTCCTTTTGCTGTTGTGGACAGGTGGCTTTAGCGCACAGGGGGTTTGATTTGAATAACCAATTTTTATGAAACATTGATTAAAAACCCAGATTTTACTCCTGGGAAGCTCCTTTTTTGCATTGATTAGGCTTCAGAGATGGTGATATTCAGCCCTGTCCCTTTCTAGATTGTGGGAAGTGTTTTTTCCATTAAAACCTCCATCAAACCTGCATAAGACAAACAAAACCATATTATAAAACCCTACGCATTGGGAAAATACTTCTTGCAGAGGCTGGAGGAGGGAGGGAGGAGCAGTAAGAAGGGGAAACAATATGCAGGAGGAGGTTCCATGGAAGAAACCTGCGAAAACCGGGTTTAAATGTGAATTTGGGCGCGAAATATGGATTGGCGATTTTGCGAAAAACCGTCAGCAGTTTTTGCGCAGCATCCAAGCAGTAAATGGTTTTGCGCATTTTGAACGCGATACCATACAGGGCGCAACACCTGTCCCTTATGAAACCAGCGGTTTCGCGTGGATTTGGGTGGTTAAACCCCGACACAAAAATTTGCATGAAATAGAACGTAGGCTGTTGGATCTAGGGGTGAAGATCCAACGGCTACAGGGGAGCACGACAGACAGAAAGTGCTCGAGCGAGGATGTAGTGGGAGCCAGGTGTCAAGAGGGGATTGGGGGATAGTTTCATGGGTGGAAGGTAGGGCCTGGAGTATGACGTCATCTCCTTTGTTTGGTAGCGGGACGTTATACGCGATATATTGGATGTCGGGTTAAACGGGAACCATTAGATCCATAAGATCTACGGTGTAGATCGATCGCGAGGGTGAAAGGATAAGGGGTATCCTAGAGGATGAGAGGGGGATGCAGAGCCATTAGATCAATGAGATCTATGGCTAGGATTGTTTCTTAGAGTGGTAAGACGGGGAAGTAAATAAGAAAATAAAAGTAAAGGGAGGAGGCTTGATAACCGTCAGATCTCCCAGATCAACGGTAGAGATCTGCTGTCGGGGGGTAAAGAGGATGGGAACAATAAAACAAAGGGGCTGCAATGGAGCACTGGTATTTGTTGATCTTTATAGATCTATGGTGCGGATCGGCTGGGTTTTAACAAGTATGGCGGGGAAATATAAAGGGAAATGCATTTTACAAGGGGCGTGGAGGTAAAGTAAAAAAAGGTAAAGGAAGAGGGCTTAAGGAGAAAAGAAGGTGCGGTCCTATGGAGAAAAAGGGACTAGGGGTGGAGGAAAAGGGGTTAGCGGGCTAGCACCTAGTCGCGGGTGCAGGTCATATGAAGAAAAAAGGAGCGAAAGATTTAAGCCCTCAGGGGCTTAAAGCCTGTATATAAAACAATGCATTTTTAGGCTAAAAGAGGGGTTTTTTAGTGTTTTTTTAGGTTCCAATAGGGAAAAAGGGATGATTTAAACCATAAAAAAGGATTTTTTTTTAGGTTTTAAAGGATTTTAAGTTGAAATGAGGGGTAAAAAAAATTGGTTTTTTCTAAGGGAATAGAGGACAAATGAGAGGAAAGGAGGTATTTTTCAGAGGAAAATGAAGGATATATAAAGGGGAAAAATGAGTGGAATGGGCTTAGAAAATGATGGAAAAATGGCCAAAATAACAGTCTCTTTTGATATCAACAGGGTAACTTGGTGGATGTTTTGAATGGAACAGCAGTGAAGATTACTATTAACTTAGAAAGTACCATAAGGCTTCAAGAATGAGAAATTTTCTGTGAAAATAATCTCTTAAAGGCTCAAGATCTGTTTTAGCCATCATTTGCTATGAAAAAAATTTACCGATGGCTAATAGTGGCTCCACTTGGGGATGACATCTCCTTGGAGATGTCCAGAACTTCAGAAATTGATCTCTAGGATGTAGACCTATGCCTTATCCATTGAAAACATTTTCTTCCTTGATCATGATGCTTGGAAAGATGATCATTACTTTATATCAACAAACAAATTTCTCCCAGACCTTCTACCTACACAGCCTACTTTTCCTAACATTTTTTCTTCATAAGGTGCACTTGGACTTGCAAACCTTTTGACATCAACATTTTATTCTTTTATTGAAAATAGGAAACTAGTCTAAATCTACCCTTATTTCTTCCATGAGTTCAGATTAAACAGTTGAACTCATTAGGTCTCTACCTAAGCTACTATCTACCAAGATTAAACTGTCTGGCAGATTTTATTCTCTATATTCTAAAATAGAAATTTAAATACAAACAAACCAGGATTAAGCTGTTTGATTTGTTGTAAGACTATGGCATAAAAACAAGATGCACATAGATTGAAATTTATAGAAATTTAAAACAAAATTGTGAAGGCTTAAGATTTGAAAATTAAGAACATCCTTCTTTCTTTCTTTTAGCTCTAGTTTTGATCTTTTTAGAGTTGTCTTCCTCTTAACCTGGTTCAAGTTTTCAGCATGTTAGAACCAGTTCTTTTCTTCTCTTTGGCTCAAGTTTTGGTCTAATTAGAGCCATTTCTTTCTATCCTAATGTAGTCTACTGATAAGCCAAGATTACACAATTTGACAAATCTGATTCACTAACCTATCAGTAGTAAATTGAAATCTATCTAGTCATGATTAGGTTGTATGACTAAATAGTAGTGTTATTTCAAGTAGTGGCATTTAGGCTTGCACACTTCCATATTTTCTTTTCTTTCTTGGTATGGGGCTATACCTTTCTTGTTTTATTTCTGCTCTCTTTTTCTCTTTTTCTATTGCTTTTGTATTTTTCCTTTCAATTTTTCTTTTTCAAAGAAAAAAACAAAATACTAACTAAATGCTCACAGGCTGAGCTTATTTTCATTCCTACCTACCTTAATCTAACTCTGAAATTTTTAAATGTTTAGCTGACAAACTCTCTTTTCCAATACATCTAGTCAATCAGATGGTTTCATGACTAGTCTTTGCTCATCTCTTTGAGCATGTTGGATAGACAGGGCCACTACCATCTCACTTGTTCTTTAATAGCAGTGCTAAAAAAAATTGTTGCATTTGGTGATACACTGTTGGTAACAATATTTATCCCTTCTTTAAATATCTTCGAGAAATCAGCATAGGGATCTTGGAATAATACCTGGTTGTGAGTATTTGAAAGATATTTTTCAACTAGGATTTCTTTTTCCTCCACTGGATCAAGCTTAAGATTATTTTGAGAAAGAAAATCTTCCTCATCTTCATTGTGATCTGAACTGGAGGACTCATCATTTGTGGCAGTGTTGTCTTCTTGTAGTCCTGGTATGCTCTGATTCAGTGGACTGTACTCTATGAAGAGATCAACATATTCTTGAGCAGGGGTTTCTTTGATTACCTCAAACTTTTTAGGAGAAGGCCCCTTATTTTCATCCTGATCAAGAAATTCCTTTTTCTTTTCCTCCTCAACCTTTGAGCTAAAATATTGATGATTCCCAATCACATGAAAACTGTTACTGGTGAGTTGTAATGAAGCAGAGTAAAGGTTCAGATATTCTTCCCGCTCTACTAAATTTTTGAAGCTTTCTTCATCAGTATCATAAATAGTCTACTTTGGCTCATTAATTTCTTGGAGTTGATGGAACTGATCTTCCTCCCACAAATCTACTAATAATGGTCCTGTAAGATCAACTTCTGTTTGGAGAACATCATCATCAGATAGATCAAAATTAGGAAAATCGTTATTGTAAGTAATGTCACCAATCAAACATATTGGGTTATCAACAGGTCTTTCTTTATTTTGATCTACAAGTTTATTTTCTGGTTCAAGACAACAAGGTTCAGTAGGTAGATGAGCATAAGTGTTTTGTTCAAATGAAGTTTGGAGGGCTCGCTGTTTGTTTAATATTTGATCAATTTCTTCTTCTGTCAAAAGAGGAGGGATTTTTCTTTGGCTTGGAAAGAAGTACAACAGTCCTCTTTCTCTTGTGTCAACTAGTTTTGAGGCTGAATGTCTTCTTGAGCCTCTTCTAGTGAATCAATACTTGTGCTTGCAGGGAAAATTTGAGGGTTTTCTATTGTTTCCTGATCTTATTTTGTTTCAAACAACTCTTTATGTTACTTAATTTGGATACAAGGTTCATGAGTTGTTTCTTCTACATTATCAGGATGCCACTCTTCTTGTGTAATCTGAAATGAGTTATAACATAGAGGGAGAGTCCCTATATGTGCTGGTTCTCCTTCCACATCAGATTCTGTGTTTTCTATGTGGCTACTTGTTTCCTCAAAGCACTTCTCACTATTTACATTGGAATTTTGGTCATGAAGTTCTCTCAACAGTAAAACACAAGTTATAGGTAGGCAATCAGGAATTTCTTGACAACCTTCTTCATTGTTTTCTCTGTAACCTTGCTCATCATCTTCTATAAAGTCTTGATCATCATACATTTCTTGCTCATTGTCAAGGTCTTGTAGTGGTTGAGTTTGCTCTTTATTTGGAAAAAATATGGGCTGCTCTAGATTGCCAATATTCAAATTAGCCTCATACCTATCCATTATATTTCCAAACATATACAACATTTTTTCCATTATGGACAATCGTTTTTCTCTTGGGTCTATATCTGAATCCATGTTTGTAAATCAGAAAAGAGGTCACTATATATTGTCAACCAGTTCAGAGTCTTCTACCAGTGGAGTCATTTGGTCTTTTGGGAGTTGTGGAGTCGCCAGGTGAAGGATTTTTACTTGTTTTCAAGGTTTGATTGTTGTTCACCATTAATAATCAATAATAACCAGTCTTGGTGACACTTGTTTTATTCAGAAATAGGGGTTCATTGAGTTGTGAAGTTATATATTACTCAATATTGTTTATATCCCCAGTATGGTCGCCAGTATGTTAGGTCTCTGTAGTTTGCAATATTGGCAAGAAAAAACGCTGCAGAGCCTACATAAAAACCACTTTGGAATCCTAGGATCTAGCACTCCTAGATTCAGAGAAGGATCTCTCTATATGAGTGTTTTCAAAGATATTTCTTTAAGGCTTATGATATGATATTAGGCTAGTTATGAATTACAAGGGTTTTTGTTTGTTTTTGTTGGAATGGATATCATCAAAATGAAGGAAGTCCTTTTGAGGGGTAAAGATGTGATTAGGTTGAAATAATGGTTCAGCTGATAGGATAGGTAAGAAACAGTATCAATCCATTCGGATATGGAGTCACAAAAGGATTTAATTGCACAGAAAGTTTCAAGAGTGGTCTATGGGGCAAGTCATATATGTCAAAATATCTCTTTAAGTTGATTTATGGTATGGAACATTAAAGTGTAGTGAAAGAAGTAAACATATAAGAAAAACAAAGAATAGCTTAAGATCAAGTAAGGACTTTTAACCTAGCCTGCTTTCAGCATACTCCTAAGAAAAGCACTCAAGATGAACATAAAAAGTAGCCTAAGATCAGGTAAGGACTTTGAACCTATCTTGCTTTTGACATACTCTTAAGGGATCTTTCAAAGAAACTATTGGAGATAAACTAGAGGACAGGGCTAACCATAAACTTCTCTAATTCAACTTTAATTAGCATATTTTTCAAGAACTTTCAAAGACAATATCTCAAGTTTTACTCAGGAAACATGGGATCGCCAACAATTCACTGGTTATACTCTATTGAATTATCCTTAAAACACAATCAGAAGAAAACATAAAGATAAATATTTATCAGTGAGAAATAGGGTACTTTGTAGTAATCCTAATCTATATTTGCTGTTCTTTATCAGAGAAAGTGGACAGTATGGAAAACATGAGAAAAATAACAATTACAGTAAGAAAAACATCACCATCGACATAGACCAGGATCCCATAAATCAGCTTGTATATTTGATGTTCAAACCAGTTACAATCTTCAAGTCCAATGGGTCTTTTACAGCTTCAAATTTCTCTTCTCAACCTATCTTTCTTCAATTACAAGACAGAGCTTCAGCAGCCTCAATAGTTATTTACATTCAATGAGTATTCAACCAACAATAACAATGAACTCCTCATATGATATATATAGGTAAATTTGAGGAGGTGGAGTGGAAAGAAGGTCTAACTAATTAATAAATACAAAGTAAATTCTTCTCGACCTTTGGGAGGCCTTAGTGAGAAGATTTCCGATGTTTATCTCTGTTTTGATCAATTTTACATTAGCTTTCATCAACTTCAGTCACTTTTGTTGACTTTCGAGGTTTTGGTAGGCCTGTAATTACTTTCTGAGCTGTCTTTAGCAAATATCTCTGACTCTGCATAAAATTTGTATTCTTTTGAGGAAATAGGCCTGTAGGTGGAATTTTTGAGGATTAATTTCCTCACTGATGTGGCATTTGGAGGCTTTCTTTGTTGATATATCTACTTTTGTGGCTTTAAACACTGATTTTCCTTTAATTTGTGCTTTGAGGCCTTATAATAATGTTCGGGCTTTTAAACCTAAATAAACGAGTTAACATTTACGAGATCTAGTCAAAGACTCGACTCAATTAGGGGAGGATTTGTTTCATTTTTTAACGAGCTTGACACAGCAAAAGAACTATGCTCATGGCAATGTGTTTCATTTTTTAACGAGGTTGACACAGTAACAAGAACTATCCTCACCTACATAACCTACTGATTCATTTTTTAATGAGGTTGACACAGGAAAAGAATTGTCCTCATACCTAATTCATTTTTTAATGAGGTTGACTCAGTAGAAGGAACTATCCTCTGACCAACTTATTCATTTTTTAACGAGGTTAACACAGGAAAAGAACCGTCCTCAGAAACTATTTATTCTAATCTACCAATCTACTCTCTACAATCTACCTACTGATTCATTTTTTAATGAGGTTGACACATGAAAAGAATTGTCCTAATACCTGATTCATTTTTTAACGAGGTTGACTCAGTAACAGGAACTATCCTCAAACCAACTGATTCATTTTTTAACGAGGTTGACACAGGAAAAGAACTGTCCTCATACCTGATTCATTTTTTAACGAGGTTGAAACAATACAAGGAACTATCCTCGCCAGCCACTGATTCATTTTTTAACGAGGTTGACACAGTAAAAGGAACTTTCCTCAGACTCACTGATTCATTTTTTAATGAGGTTGACACAGTAAAAGGAACTCTCCTCACACTTACTGATTCATTTTTTAACGAGGTTGACACAGTAAAAGGAACTCTCCTCAGACCTTCTGGGTGGTTGACCACTATGTTAGTTCCCAAATCCTCCTTAGGTTGAAATAAGGCAGAAAAAGGACAACACCAAACCACACTCAGCCTCGTAGCTAGCCCTACGAGGACAGGAGAGGGCTCTCTCCGGGTCAATCTCAATGAAAATATTCAAAGGGGCTTGAGATGACTGAAATGAGTGCTAATTTTAGGCTAGGTATATTAATCAAGGAGTTTAGCATGATTTTTAGAGGTTTTTTTTTTTTTGGAAAAAGGGAAAGGCAATTTTGGGCTTGGGGATGAGGCCAAATTCTTGCAGAGTTCAAGTTGGGGCAGGGAAGGCAATGGCTTTGATGTCTTAGATTCAATGAATGGATAGAAAATACTGCTGAGGAGCTGAGGAGGGCAGGAAGATGCAAGGATCCTCTTCAAACGGAGGAAAACATATAAAACTAAACAAAATTTTAAGGTAGAGCACCAGCAAACTAATGAATTCTACCTTAGTTACTCATTTGTTTAATTCAGAAGAAAAGAGAAGGGAAATGGAATACACATAAAATTAATGAAACTTACAGATACATGGAGAAAAAAATCATCAAAACTCAAAGCCACAAGGATCCCAACAAGTGCTGCAAAACCCTGGTCTTTCCTTTGCCAAAAATGCAGAAGTGTATGTACAATGAAGTGCCAAACTATTCCCAAGAGTCCAACCCTGAAAAGGACTCAGAAAATACAATATATAGACCATCCTAACCCCTTCCCATGCCTCTAGGGGTCGAGATCATCCTTCTAGGAGTTGTTTCAACCAATTCTAAACATGGAACTGAAATCTAGGCAGCCAAACAACTTGCCTCTATATGCTAGGGAACTGATCCATTCACTTAATTTTCACTTTTTAGTGAATGAATCCTCTAGACCAAGTAAAAACATGCCAAATTTACATCATAGCTACAAAATTACCTCAATATAGATCAATAATTACATCCAAAAGTGAAACTAGTCAAACTGGCCGAATTTCTGAGCTGAAAAGTGAAAATTGGGCAAAATTCCTCTATGCGCCGCGCCAGAAAACTCAATGCGCCGCGCCAATTTGAGCCTATTTTTGGGGCACTTCCTGAAGTCCAAATTGAGCTCATGATAGCTCGTTGGAAAGCCCTGTCTGTCTGATATCCAACCCAAGTGGAAATTTTCAATTTGGATGTCATTTTCCCCTCCAAAACTGCAATCTCCCAAGATTGGTTCCTGCTGGTGCAAGAAGTGGTAGAAAGGCCATTTTTGGAGTGTTTTTTACCTTTAAGACCACCCAGAGCTTCATGAAATCTCTCAGCCATTCCCCAGCAGAGTCGCCAATTTGTTGGCCGGATAAATCGTTCTTGCGGACAAGACCGATCTCCCTAGTGTCAGAAGACAATCTAGCAACAAACGAACAACTAAGTTTGTCTTTCTCTAAATATATTTGTTTTACAAATAAATGTTATAAAGGTGTCGATCCTACCTTAGATCCAAATGCTTATTTGTAGTCATAGTGCTTCCGTCGCAACAAGAGATCTTCCGTCGACCTGCAATCACAAACAAGCAAATATTAAATAGCACCTGTATAACAAATAATCATAAAACATACCTATCATAGTGATCAAGGAATATATGAAATAAACGATCAAACGATAGCTTATTGAAATAAACAATCGAACGAAAATTTATTGATAAAAACAGAACTTGATTGTATTAATCTTAAAATAACAGAAGAACCTTACAACCTTAGCCTTGATGTTCGAAAGGCCTTCCCGGGGTCCGAAGTAGGAATCTCCTCTACTTTGATAAGTCTTGCACTCTTCTTCCAGGAGCACAAAGAGGTATGTGATCTTTCCTCTCAAAAGCTTAGCAGAAAGAAGTCTAAATCTCAACAACACTTCAACTCAAATATTCTAATTCTCCATCTCCAGAATCTCAATCTCCAAAAACTTAACCCAAAAATCTTAACCATTTGAGGCTACCCAATGCCTCCTTTTATAGATCAGATGAGGAGGTTAGGGTTCCACCTTTGAATGGATATAATCCTCCTTCAAAGGGATAGGCTCCTCACATCAAGGGATTAGTTCCTTAAGGTGTGGGATACATGCACCTTACTAAAGCATACTCATCCCCAAAAATCTCATCTAGAACCTTCTAGAATTGACCAAAATTCAACTTTTTCACTTTAATTTCTCGCCTTTTCGAGTTTTACAGGAGTCCGCACCTATAACACAGAGAAAGTGCATTTTAGGTCCGCAAGAAAGCTGAACATTAGGTGCGGGACCGCAGGAAAGATATAGAGAAAGTGCGATACCAAAGTTTAGGAGATTTTTAGGAACTTTTCTCTGATTTTCAAGGCTTGACATGAGCAACTAACATGTTTAGACTTGCAGAGGGGGAAGTATGAGTAATAATGAGCTCATACAGTTAGCAGAATGTCAAGGTGACATTTTTTATTGTAACAGATTGCCCCCTAAAGTGCGAAGTCTGAAATAGATGAAGATGAAGTCTGTCATATATGAAGAGTGAAGTACTTTATCATTTCAAGGATCATCCTGTGGACACCCCGGTTGGAACCTGTAAAAAAATTCAATGCAAAATATATATATGTAAACATATCATCGCTAAGGTAGGCATTCCCATACTCAGATAAAAAACTAACTAAACTTGTTCTGATACATAAATGATTTTAATATTACATCAATAGTGTAGACACAGCATGGGCGC
The DNA here is from genome assembly GCA_034641835.2 of Pinus albicaulis. Classification (NCBI taxonomy): domain Eukaryota; kingdom Viridiplantae; phylum Streptophyta; class Pinopsida; order Pinales; family Pinaceae; genus Pinus; species Pinus albicaulis. The sequence continues at coordinate 832,002,533 of CM076575.1, forward strand.
AACCATCTGTAATGAATAGTCAACTGTATAATAATAAAAATCTTCGCAGCCTAGATGGTGGAAACTAGATCCAGGGTCTTGATTTTCGGTTCTCGAACCAGTACAATTCTATCCATGCGATTAAATGTGTTGAAGTCGAACATGGTAGAAACCACTTGATTACCAGCCAATGATGTGAACTGTTAACAAGTGTGAGAGAAACCACCAGTAATGTCAATGGCTCTCAAAGTACTCAGTACAATCCATGAAATGTGAATGAATGAGCTGAAGTTGAACATGTCATGGAATCATTCGATCGAAGGTCAATGATGCAACCTGTCGTCGAAGGCGAGAAACCTGCCATTGAGGCATGCAGATTTCAAGGTACTGACGATTTCTGGATCAACTTCCTAGATAATGAGCTGTCGTCGATAGAAAGTGATCCGTCGTAGGCAAGCCCACAACATGAAATCATAGATCAAGTTTTGAAAATATATTGGCAAGGACTGACTCAGGGATGGTCAAAATGGATGACAGATATTTTGCAGATGAATGGCTTATTTGAACTATCCTCTTGAACACATAACGACACTGCAGATGGCTTGGTGACAATTGACCCAAAGATAATACCCAGAAACCAGCTGAAGACTTTCAATGTGGTTTGATTAACTGTTAGGCAAAGGATTTCCCAACCCAGGTGGACAAAAAGTGTCGTGTTCAAGAGTGGTTAACGGTTTTCTGAATTTTCAAAATGTAACAAACAGGTTCGTTTTTCTCTCTTTTCCCCCACCATTTCTGGCAAGTACCTCTTTATTTTTTGACAAGCTTGAGGAGGATAACATTTGCTTGTTTATAAGCTCATCCTTCGGATGAGTCCAACTTAGTTTAAAATTCGAACCCTAAGAAGGAGTGGTTCGTTCCTGTTGAAAATTGAACAGGTCCTTTACTGTTAAAGTTTTAACGAGTCCAGTATAGGAGAAACTCGGTGTTTTTCAGTTTTAGGGAGTCAGAAGAAAAACTTAAGAAAAATCCATGGGTGTTCTTTTTCGTAAATTTAGTCTCTCGAGCCCGAAAAAGGATAAAATAATGCGGGAGAGAACTCTGTTGACCGTAATTAGTCAACGTATACCTTTTTCGTAAATAGTCCATTTCAGTCCGTAAAAGGGGTAAACTTATACTGAAGGGACGATTATTCATTTACTTTAACGAGTTCGAATAATCAAGTACTCGGCAATCTTTTCATGTTTAGAGAGTCTAAAAAGGGCTTAAAAGAGAACTCCAAGGTTTCACTTTTTCGTAATTTTCAAGAGTCCGAAAAAGTGATAAAAGTATACTCAGTAGTTTCGCTTTTTCTGTAAATTTTAATGAGTTCGAAAAAGGGATAAAAATGTACTCATGGTTTTCACTTTTTCGTAAGTTTTAACGAGTTCAAAAAAGGGATAAAAATGTACTCCTGTGGCCGACTTTCAATTTAATTTACGAGCAGGAAAAGAGGGAAAGAACTCGGCATTTTCATGTGTTTTAAGAGAATGAAAGATAGCAAAATAATCTCGGGATTTTCATGAGTTTAGCGAGTCTTGAAAATAACCGAAATTGACTTAAGATAGGTTTCATTTTTACTAAAGCTTGAAACATAGAAAAAATATGCTTCAGAGTGGTTTCATTTTTACACAAGCTTGAAACAGAGAGAAAACTGTGCTTGATGCCCCCTAAGCGTAACTACTAGAGTGCATGCCCCCCCAGCTTCATTTCATTCAACTAAGTACACTGGTAATAAATAGCTGGATGGAATGAAGGTTCATTTATGAGATCATATGAAAGACCCCACCTAAAACTGTAAGAAAATTATGCAAAAAACTGAAATAACTAACCTAAATAAACGAGTTAACATTTACGAGATCTAGTCAAAGACTCGACTAAATTAGGGGAGGATTTGTTTCATTTTTTAACGAGCTTGACACAGCAAAATAACTATGCTCATGGCAATGTGTTTCATTTTTTAACGAGGTTGACACAGTAACAGGAACTATCCTCACCTACATAACCTACTGATTCATTTTTTAATGAGGTTGACACAGGAAAAGAACTGTCCTCATACCTAATTATATTTAATGAGTTGACTCGATGCATGGGAAAGGAACTATCCTCTGACCAACTGATTCATTTTTTAACGAGGTTGACACAGGAAAAGAACCGTCCTCAGAAACTATTTATTCTAATCTACCAATATACTCTCTACAATCTACCTACTGATTCATTTTTTAATGAGGTTGACACATGAAAAGAATTTTCCTCATACCTGATTCATTTTTTAACGAGGTTGACTCAGTAACAGGAACTATCCTCAAACCAACTGATTCATTTTTTAACGAGGTTGACACAGGAAAAGAATTGTCCTCATACCTGATTCATTTTTTAACGAGGTTGACACAGTACAAGGAACTATCCTCGCCAGCCACTGATTCATTTTTTAATGAGGTTGACACAGTAAAAGGAACTTTCCTCAGACTCACTAATTCATTTTTTAACGAGGTTGACACAGTAAAAGGAACTCTCCTCACACTGACTGATTCATTTTTTAACGAGGTTGACACAGTAAAAGGAACTCTCCTCAGACCACTGATTCATTTTTTAATGAGGTTGACACAGTAAAAGGAACTTTCCTCAGACCAACTGATTCATTTTTTAATGAGGTTGACACAGTAAAAGGAACTCTCCTCGCCACTAATTCATTTTTTTAACGAAGTTGACACAGTAAAAGGAACTTTCCTCAGACCAACTGATTCATTTTTTAATGAGGTTGACACAGTAAAAGGAACTCTCCTCGCCAACTTGATCATGGCTTCCAACTGGAAGAAACCATGTTAATGGACACACCTTGATCATGGATTCCAAGAGGTCTTCATCAGAAGGAAGAATAGTTCTCTGGAAAGAATACATGTCAAGGGACTGAAAAGGGATAAGAACATCACGTTCAAATAATCCCATAGATTTTTCCATGTCAATTACCGGATCTAAGTCAAAGGAAGACGAGAAAATAGTGAGAGGCTCACTTTCATCGGTAATTGAAAACATGGGACTAGTTGCCACATAATTAACCCGTGGCGGGGTAGATACCACTTTAGAAATAGGAACATTTAGGGGTGTCATATTATTGGTAGTCGAAACAAGACTAGGGAATGAAAGCTGGTCTACAGTCACAATATTCCCATTGTGAGGGAAAGACATCACGCGAAAGAGTGTCGATATGACAGCTTTCATTGCATAAACATAGTCTCGCCCAAGGAGTAAATTGAAATCCAAGGGGCCTCGAACTACCATAAGATCAATACAGACAGTTTTACCTTCCAAAGTAATAGAAAAATTAGGAAGGATCCCTAAAGGTTCACTAATGGTTCTGTTAAAAGCTTTCAGATTCTGCGTAACAGGCACAAGCTGAGGAGAACCCAAAGCTTTCCAAGCAGTTGATGATAAAATACTAACAGAAGCACCTTCATCTACCTGTGTGCGGTGTATGTCCCTACCACCAAACTTCACAATGATTTGGAAAGGGATAGAGGAAGGAAGACGAGGTTCTGTCAGTCTATTCCAATCAAAGGAAAAGACCTCGGTACTTGGAGGGGGTTCTGTAGAAACAGGTGAAATGCCCCCCGGCGTAGAAGAATCTGATGTAACAAGAAGAACCTGAGCGGTATGAAGTTCACTCTCTACAGGGAGAATGGGATCGATCGAATGTGAAATCGAATCGACCACTTGATCAACTAATGGATCATCAACCTGAGTGATATGAGTTTCACTCTCCAATGGAAGAGTGGGATCGACTGTACTTGAAATTAGATCAATCACTCCGTCAGTTGACGGTAGGTTGAGAGAAAGTTTACGGTAACCAGTTGGAAATTCTTGCTGTGGAACAGTAAGGTTTTCCAACAATTTTGAGGCTTCATCCATGTGAGGGAAAATGTGAGTTTGATGACTCCCTTTGCATAACTTACAAGGAAACCTAACTTTACCCTTTTTCCCAGGAACCTGACTATCATTGGTTGATGGATCAATGGAAAGTTGATGAGATTTTTCTGACCATACTTCCAAGACCTTTGGAATACCAGGACAATTGATAAGGAAGTGGTCACCCTTACAAAGCTTGCAAGGGTATTTGGGTTTACGATGCATGTTGGAGGTTTCCTCAACATAACTAACACTTACATCCATGGTTGGTTGGTTGAATTCTTTCTTATCTTGCTTCTTCTTCTTCTTCCCTTTCTTCTTCTTCTTAGCCACCTGGTTACTAGCGTCAAGGCTTTTACCAAGTGAAGAGGAAGAAATGGAGGAAGAAATATTAGGCGAAGAAGGTAAAGGGTCAACATAAGTTTGGTGATGTTGAGATGGTGAACTCTGTTGAGGTGAAGCATCCGGTTGAGGTGGAACAATTGGAGTATTCGGGGCCAATGAAGTTGAAAATAACCATATCGGTAAACCTATTGTAAATCCAGGTAATGACAAAGTAGCCATATAAGGAGGACCAACATTTCCAAAGCAAGGAAAAGTAATAGGATTCTCGTTAAGAGGAGTTCCTTGGTTGGTAAATTCCGGAACAGTTGCCATTATATTCAACTTCAATGAATTTTATTAATAATTTAAAACTAAAATTAACAATTAACAATTCACACCTAACAATTAAAATTCACAATTCACACCAATGGTCTCTAAAAGTAAAAACAAACAAATTAACACGCGCTATCAAATCTAGGAGTCAAACCACACACAAACAGTAACTTTTCGTACTAAAAACAGTAGTTGGTGATGAAATCCAACATCGTAGAATTTAATACAGAAAAGGTGGTTGGAACAGTTACCCCGACAACCTGCGTAATGAAACAGACTAGCACAAGTTTATTCACAAAACCATCTCGAGTGAAGAGAACCCCCCAGAGAGTCCAAGTGAGTCTAGTCGACGTCTGCTCCAGGTACAGTGAGATCTTTCCTTCACCGTCACCTTAGGAAATAATCTTAAGTTTATGGACACTAAGGTTACCAACAGTAACAAATACAACTGGGGGAACAGTCTACGATCCGATCCCATGCGCAAGGGCAGAGTAACAAAGCTCAATCCCCTTGAAGGTTCCTCGACATGGTCAATCCGAGGTTTACCGACAAGTGACCCCAGGCTCCTCGACAATGGTTAATCCGAGGTTTACCGTTTGTAATGCGCGCAAAATCTTCTATCTTTCCCAATGAAACAGAATTGATTGTCTCAAAGGTTCGGATATGATCTCGTGATTAACTCCTTTAAGAGAAGCTTCCCAGATTGTACCAATTACAATTGGATTTATTTCCTACCGCAAGATTTATCTACTTGTTTGTTTTTGTTGCTTTGGAAAGTTAACTACAGCCTATTCCAAAGCACTAATCCTGAGCTAGATTGGTGGAAAGAGCCCTAAAAATGTAAAAATTACTAGATGAATTTTAATTAAGCGCTGTGTTATTAAGGCTGTTATTACTCAAAAGGGTAAATGGATATGAAACCAATGGTGTTATGACCCGACCCAAAACTGAATGCAATCAAATATGATAATGTAATCTTTTCAATTCGATGAATCCTAACTAAAGTAAGGAGAGAGTTTCCATTCACTTCCAACAATGCAAAAAATTGATCACTAAGAGAAAATATAACAAATTCTCTAATGCACTAATTTCATCAAGAAAAACTAATGCAAATCAATTCCAATTTTTTTTTTATATTTTTGTGTTTTTAAAAAAAGCATAAAAACATCTAAATTCAAATAAAAGAAAACTGATCTAAATCTACAATTGATTTTTCAGAATGTAAACTATGCAATTGTAATCTATGCACAATTCACTTGAAAAGTATGCAAATGTAATCTATGCACATTTTTCATTTATATTCTGAAAATGAGAATTCTAATTATGCAAATGTGATCTATGCAAGAGAATTCTCAAACACAATATGATTCTAATTTGATCTAAGAACCAATCAAGTGCAAGTCAAGAAAATTGGGTGAGAGTTCCAAAGATCAAAAAACACTCAACAAAAGCAAAAAGATGTAAAATTGTGAAAATACTGAGACAAACCTCAAAGTAATGAACAAAGGAAATCAAATTAAGAATTTCTCAGAAAATGAGACTCAAAACACCCAATTAACGGAGATTGATGAGATGAAGAATTGCCGAAAGAAATTCAAAAACAAGAGATTTTTGACAGAGAAATACAGATCTGGGTAGATGCTAAGAATCCTAAATTAAATCTAAACTAAACTGGAAGAAAGAAATCTTAAATTTTTCAAAAATTTTAATAGGGTCCGCAGGCTTCCAGAAGTAACAGGTGCGTTCCTGCACTGTTTACTTAAGGAAAGTGCGAAACTGCCCGCACTATGTAAAAGAACAAAGTGCGGTCCCCAGAAAAGTTCAAGAAAAACATAAAAGATTTCAAAATTTAAAAAAACAGAGAAAACCTAAGCTACCCAGGCAGATCCATCAATCAAAAACCAGGAAAAACGTTTCCTCAAATCAAAATAAAAGAGAACCAAAAACAACAAGTTCTTTCCCCAGCGGAGTCGCCAATTTGTTGGCCGAATAAATCGTTCTTGCGGACAAGACCAATCTCCCTAGTGTCAGAAGACAATCTAGCAACAAACGAACAAATAAGTTTTTCTTTCTCTAAATATATTTGTTTTACAAATAAATGTTATAAAGGTGTCGATCATACCTTAGATCCAAATGCTTATTTGCAGTCGTAGTGCTTCCGTCGCATCAAAATCCTTCCATTGCAACAAGAGATCTTCCATTGACCTGCAATCACAAACAAGCAAATATTAAATAGCTCCTGTATAACAAATAATCATAAAACATACCTATCATAGTGATCAAGGAATCTATGAAATAAACGATCAAACGACAGCTTATTGAAATAAACAATCGAACGACAATTTATTGAGAAAAACAGAACTTGATTGTATTAATCTTAAAATAATAGAAGAACCTTACAACCTTAGCCTTGATGTTTGAAAGGCCTTCCCGGGGTTCGAAGCAGGAATATCCTCTACTTTGATAAGTCTTGCACTCTTCTTCCAGGAGCACAAAGAGGTATGTGATCTTTCCTCTCAAAAGCTCAGCAGAAAGAAGTCTAAATCTCAACAGCACTTCAACTCAAATATTATAATTCTCCATCTCCAAAATCTCAATCTCCAAAAACTTAACCCAAAAATCTTAACCATTTGAGGCTACCCAATGCCTCCTTTAATAGATCAGATGAGGAGGTTAGGGTTCCACCTTTTAAGGGATAGAATCCTCCTTCAAAGGGATAGGCTCCTCACATCAAGGGATTAGTTCCTTAAGGTGTGGGATACATGCACCTTACTAAAGCGTACTCATCCCCAAAAAATCTCATCTAGAACCTTCTAGAATTGACCAAAATTCAACTTTTTCACTTTACTTTCTCGCCTTTTCGAGTTTTACAGGAGTCCGCGCCTATAACACAGAGAAAGTGCATTTTAGGTCCCCAGGAAAGCTGAACATTAGGTGTGGGACCGCAGGAAAGATATAGAGAAAGTGCGATACCAAAGTTTAGGAGATTTTTAGGAACTTTTCTCTGATTTTCAAGGCTTGACATGAGGAACTAACATGTTTAGACTTGCAGAGGGGGAAGTATGAGTAATAATGAGCTCATACAGTTAGAAGAATGTCAAGGTGACATTTTTTAGTGTAACAAGGCCTTATAATAATGTTTGGGCTTTTAAACCTTTTCTGCTGATTGTATTCACTTTTAATCATCCTTTTCCTTTGGTTTTCAGCCTTCATTCCTTCCTTTAATCTTCAATCTCCACTGTCTTTTCCTTTTGCTGTTGTGGAAAGGTGGCTTTAGCGCACAGGGGTTTTATTTGAATAACCAATTTTTATGCAACATTGATTAAAAACCCAGATTTTACACCCAGGAAGCTCCTTTTCTGCATTGATTAGGCTTTAGAGATGGTGATCTTTGGCCCTGTCCCTTTCTGGACTGTGGGAAGGGTTTTTGCCTTTAAAACCTCCATCAAACCTACATAAGACAAACAAAACCATATTTTAAAACCCTACGCATTGGGAAAATACTGATTACAGAGGCTGGCGGAGGGTGGGAGGAGCAGTAAGAAGGGGAAACAGTATGCAGGAGGAGATTCCATGGAGGAAACCTGCGAAAACCGGGTTTAAATTTGAATTTGGGTGCGAAATATGGATTAGTGGTTTTGCGAAAACCATCGGCATTTTTCGTGCAACATCCAAGCGGTAAATGGTTTTAGGCATTTTGAACGCGATACCATACAGGGCACACCACCTGCCCTTATGAAACCAGTGATTTCTCATGGATTTGAGTGGTTAAACCCCGACATGAAAATTTGCGCGACATACAACATAGGCCGTTGGATCTGGGGGTGCATATCCAACGGCTACAAGGGAGCGTGATAGATAGAAAGTGCTCGAGCAAGGATGTAGTGGGAGCCAGGTGTCAAGAGGGGATTGGGGGATAGTTTCATGGGTGGAAGGTAGGGCCCAGAGTATGACGTCAGCTCCTTTGTTTGGTAGCGGGATGTTATATGTGATGGATTGGATGTCGGGTTAAACGGGAACCGTTAGATCCATAAGATCTATGGTGTAGATCGATTGTGAGGGTTAAAGGATAAGGGGTAGCCCAGAGGATGAGAGGGGAATGCAGAGCCGTTAGATCAATGATATCTATGACCAGGATCGTTTTGTAGAGTGGTAAGGCGGGGAAGTAAATAAGAAAATAAAAGTAAAGGGAGGAGGCTTGATAACCGTCGGATCTCCAAAATCGATGGTAGAGATCTGCCGTCGGGGGTTTAAAGAGAATGGAAACAATAAAACAAGGGGACTGCAATGGAGCACTGGCAGGCGTTGATATTTATAGATCTACAGCGCGAATCAGTTGGGTTTTAACAAGTATGGCAGGGAAATATAAAGGGAAATGCATTTTACAAGGGGCACGGAGGTAAAGTAAAAAAAGGTAAAGGAAGAGGGCTTAAGGAGTGGAGAAGGTGTGGTCCTGTGGAGAAAAAGGGACCGGGGGTGGAGGAAAAGGGGCTAGCGGGCTAGCACCTGGTCGGGGTGCAGGTCATATGAAGAAAAAAGGAGCGAAAGATTTAAGCCCTTAGGGGCTTAAAGCCTATATATAAAAGGGCGTATTTTTAGGCCAAAAGAGAGGTTTTTTAGTGTTTTTTGAGGTTTCGATAGAAAAATGGATGATTTAAACCATAAAAAAGGATTTTTTATAAGTTTTAAAGGATTTTAAGGTTAAATGAGGGGTAAAAAAAATGGGTTTTTCTAAGGGAATAGAGGACAAATGAGAGGAAAGGAGGTATTTTTCAGAGGAAAATGAAGGATATATAAAGGGGAAAAATGAGTGGAATGGGCTTAGAAAATTATGGAAAAATGACCAAAATAACAGTCTCTTTTGATATCAGCAGGGTAACTTGGTGGATCTTTTGAATGGAACAACAATGAAGATTACTCTTAAGTTAGAAAGCACCAGAAGGGTTCAAGAATGAGAAATTTTCTGTGAAAATAATCTCTTGAAGGCTCAAGATCTGTTTTAGCCATCATTTGCTATGAAAAAAATTTACTGATGACTAACAGAATCCCAAAATATGTCTGTAGGTTGAATCCAGAAGGGTGGAGGCGTGTGAACAAAACATCTATAATCCCTAATGCCTAGAGATTAAGACAATGTTGCGATCCTCATTATTTGAAAATATTACATGTCTGGCATGGTTGTGGTATGTTGATGTTCAGACGAAAACTACAACTTGTAGCCCTTGATCTGCTAGGGGTTACCTTGATATTAATGGTGGTGTATTCATACTCCTTCTGAATAACCAATAAAGGGTCAAGGAAATTGACCAATATGTTGTCAGGTTTTATCTTATCCACCTTAGCCACATACATGCAATCCTCGCACTTTAGAAACCTAAGACATGTAAGAGAGGGCTTTTTTCCACTTCAACTTCCTCTAGTGTCATGTCACCGAAAATTGAACTTGGTGACATATTAATTAAATAATTATTTGCAACAACTGCTTCAGCTCAAAATCCTTTTCGTAAGATAGGTTGTAAAGTTTTGTCTTATCCACTTTAGCCACATACATGCATGTTTCACACTTTAAAAACATAATATGTGCAAGAGAGGGCTTCTTTCCACTCTAACTTCCTCTAGTTTCATGTCACCCAAAATTGAACTTGGTGACATATTAATCAAATAATTAGTTGTAGCAATGACTTCAGCTCAAAATCATTTTCTTAAACTAACATTCTCTCTCATGCTTCATGTCGGTTTCTCCCATTCTCTCTCATCCTTTGTCGGTTGCTCCCTTGTGCCTTCGTTCGGTCGTGCGCACTGTGTCGCACCGTGTGAGGGCGCCCGCCCAAACGCATTCTGGTCGGGTCGTTTAGTTTGAGGGTGCCCGTATCAAATTTACTAAGTTGTGACTGCACGGGTGCCTTGTGCACGTCCGTGTGGCCTATTTTCCATTTTCTCCCAGGTTGTGCCTTCGTTCGGTTGGGCGCACCATATCATTTCATTTGAGGGCGCCCGCCCAAACCCGTTCAGGTTGGGTCATTTCGGTTGAGGGCGCTTGCCCAAACGTGTTCAGGTCGAGTTGTTTCGGTTGAGGACGCCCGCCCAAACGTGTTTGTGTCGGGTCGTTTCGGTTGAGGGTGCCCGTATCAAATTTGCTAAGTTGTGACCGCACAGGTTCCCTGTGCACATTCGTGCGGCCCGTTTGCCGGTTGCTCCCTTGTGCCTTCATTCGGTCATGCGCGTCATGTCACGCCATGTGAGGGCACCCACCCAAACACGTTCGAGTCGGGTCGTTTCATTTGAGGGTGGTCGTATCAAATTTGCTAAGTTGTGACTGCAAGGGTTCCTTGTGCACATTCATGTAGCCCATTTGGCGCCGATTTCTCCCTTGTGCCTTCGTTCGGTAGCCCGTCGTGTCATTTCGTTTGAGGGCGCCTGCCCAAACCCGTTCGGGTAGGATCGTTTTCGTTGAGGGCACCCGTCCAAACGCGTTCAGGTCTGGTCATTTCGGTTAAGGGCAACCACCAAAACGCGTTTGGCTCGGGTCGTTTCGGTTGAGGGTGCCCGTATCAAATTTTCTAAGTTGTGACTGCACGGGTGCCCTATGCATGTTCGTGCATCTCGTTTGCCGGTTTCTCCCTTGTGCATTCATTCGAGCGTGCACGCCATGTGAGGGCACTCTCCCAATGCGTTTGGGTCAGGTCTTTTGGTTTGAGGGCGGCCGTATCAAATTTTCTAAGTTGTGATCACACGAGTTCCCTGTGCATGTTCGTGTGGCCCGTTTGCCGGTTGCTCCCTTGTGCCTTCGTTCGATCGTGCGCCCCGTTTCGCGTCCTGTGAGGACACCCACCCAAACGTGTTTGGGTTGGGTCATTTCGTTTGAGGGTGGCCATATCAAATTTGCTAAGTTGTGACCGCACAGGTTCCTTGTGCACGTTCGTGCAGTCCGTTTGGCGCCGTTTGCTCCCTTGTGCCTTCGTTCAGTAGCCCGTCGTGTCGTTTAGTTTGAGGGTTCCCGCCCAAACTCGTTCGGGTAGGGTCGTTTCGGTTGAGAGCGCTCGCCCAAATGCGTTTGGGTCGGGTCGTTTTGGTTAAGGGCGCCTGCCAAAACGCATTTTGGTCGGGTCGTTTCTGTTGAGGGCGCCCGTATCAAATTTGCTAATTTATGTCCGCGCGGGTTCCCTATTGTTCGTGCGACCCGTTTGTCGGTTGCTCCCTTGTGCCTTCGTTTGGTTGTGCGCGTCGTGTCGCGTTGTGTGAGGACGTTCGCCCAAACGCGTTTGAGTTGGGTCATTTCGTTTGAGGGCGGCCGTATCAAATTTTCTAAGTTGTGACCGCACGGGTTCCTTGTGCACGTTTGTGCAACCCGTTTGGCATCATTTGCTCCCTTGTCCCTTCGTTCGATAGCCCGTCGTGTCATTTCGTTTGAGGGTGCTCACCTAAACCCATTCGAGTAGGGTCATTTTGGTTGAGGGTGCCCACCCAAACGCATTTGGGTCAGGTCATTTCGGTTGAGGGCGCCCGCCAAAACATGTTTGGGTCGGGTCGTTTCGGTTGAGGGTGCCCGTATCAAATTTGCTAAGTTGTGACTGCATGGGTGCCCTATGCATGTTCGTGCAGCCTGTTTGCTGGTTGCTCCCTTGTGCCTTTGTTCGGTCGTGCGTGTCGTGTGAGGGCGCTTGCCCAAATGCATTCGGGTCAGGTTGTTTAGTTTGAGGGCAGCCATATCAAATTTGCTAAGTTGTGACTGCACGGGTTCCCTGTGCACGTTCGTGGGGCCCATTTTCCTGTTGCTCCCTTTTTCCTTCGTTTGATCGTGTGCGCCATGTCACTCCGTGTGAGGGCGACCGCCCAAACACGTTTGGGTCGGGTCGTTTCATTTGAGGGTGGACGTATCAAATTTGCTAAGTTGTGACCGCACGGGTTCCTTGTGCACGTTCATGCAGCCCGTTTGGCGCCGTTTTCTCCCTTGTGCCTTCGTTCGATAGCCCGTCGTGTCATTTCGTTTAAGGGCGCCCACCCAAACTCGTTCGGGTAGGGTCATTTTAATTGAGGGCGCCCACCCAAACGCGTTCGAGTCGAGTCATTTTCATTGAGGGTGCCCACCAAAACGCGTTTGGGTCGGGTCATTTTGGTTGAGGGCACCCGTATCAAGTTTTCTAAGTTGTGACCACATGAGTTCCCTGTGCACGTTTGTGTGGCCTGTTTGCCGGTTGCTCCCTTGTGCCTTCATTCGATCATACGTGTCATGTCGCACCATGTGAGGGCGCCTGCCTAAACACATTCGGGTCGGGTCATTTTGTTTGAGGGTGGTCATATCAAATTTGCTAAGCTGTGACCGCACGGGTTCCTTGTGCACGTTCGTGCAACCCATTTGGCACCATTTTCTCCCTTGTGCCTTCGTTCGGTAGCCCGTCGTGTCGTTTCGTTTGAGGGCGCCCGCCCAAACCCATTCGGGTAGGGTCATTTCGGTTGAGGGCACCCACCCAAATGCGTTCGGGTCGGGTCGTTTCGGTTGAGGGCGCCCGCCAAAACACGTTTGGGTCAGGTCATTTTGGTTGAGGGCGCCCGTATCAAATTTGCTAAGTTGTGACTCCACAGGTTCCTTTTGCACGTTCGTACGGCCTGTTTTCCGGTTGCTCCCTTGTGCCTTCGTTCGGTCATGCGCACCATGTCATGCCGTGTGAGGGCACTCTCCTAAACACGTTCAGGTCAGGTTGTTTCGTTTGAAGGCGGCCGTATCAAATTTTCTAAGTTGTGACCGCACGGGTTCCTTGCACATGTTCGTGCAGCCAGTTTGGCGCCGTTTTCTCCCTTGTGCCTTCGTTCGGTAGCCCATCGTGTCGTTTTGTTTGAGGGCGCCCACCCAAACCCATTTGGGTAGGGTCATTTCGGTTGAGGGTGCCTTCCTGAACGCATTCGGGTCGGGTCATTTTGGTTGAGGGCGCCCGCCAAAACGCGTTTGGGTCGGGTCGTTTCAGTTGAGGGCACCCGTATCAAATTTGCTAAGTTGTGACCGCACGGGTTCCATGTGTACGTTCATGCAGCCCGTTTTTCGGTTGCTCCCTTATGCCTTCATTCGGTCATGTGCATCATATCATGCCGTGTGAGGGCACCTACCCAAACGCGTTCGGGTCGGGTCGTTTCGTTTGAGGGCAGTCGTATCAAATTTGCTAAGTTGTGATCGCACAGGTTCCTTGTGCATGTTCATGCAGCCCGTTTGGCATTGTTTGCTCCCTTGTGCCTTCATTTTGTAGCCTTTCATGTTGTTTCTTTTGAGGTCACCAGCCCAAACCCATTTGGGTGGGGTCGTTTTGGTTGAGGGCGCCCGCCAAAATGCATTCGAGTCGGGTCGTTTCGGTTGAGGGTGCCCGCCAAAATGCGTTTGGGTCAGGTCGTTTCGGTTGAGGGCGCCTGTCTCAAATTTGCTAAGTTGTGACTGCACGGGTGCCCTGTGCACGTTTGTGCGACCCGTTTTTCGGTTGCTCCCTTGTGCCTTTGTTTAGTCGTGCATGCCGTGTCACACCGTGTGAGGGCGCCCGCCCAAATGCGTTCGAAAAAATCCATGTGAGCTCTTCATCCACTACATGCAAAGAAAACACCTATGAAACCAAGACGGAAGGAATATTATAGACTAAACATACAGGAGAGCATATACGTCTCACTGTAGAAATGGAGCACAAGATTTCCTATATAGAAAGTCTGAAGATGAAAGCCTAAAATATTCGGTAACAAGCTCTGAATGTGGTAACTTTTCATAAACATTGCATTCAAACTAAAACATGAATCCGAAGTAAGTCACACCACAAAGAAATAAATAACACATGTTTTTTCTGCCATATATACAGAAAAATATATGAATAGTCTGCTAAAATTTTTGGAGCTAAATAAAACTAGAATTGTCAAAAAATACAACAGGAACAATACAAAATTCAACTAGATGCAAGCACCAGACCAATTACGTAATGAAGATATACCAGTTTAGAAAATCAAAAAGGTTATGGAGGCTTTGGGCCCAATTCATGGATAATAACATCCTACAATCTTAGATTAGATATGCAGAGCTAAACTGAAGTCATATAACATTGGACTTGGGACATGGAGAGTTAGGTTGTTTACTGTATCTTATCTTCCCCCTACAAATGTTTTTAACAAAAGAATTATGGTTCAGGTTTGATATGATGTTGATTGGGTTCTTAGTCACTGCATTTGTTTTTTTTTGGAGAGGGGTGGGGGTGGGGGGTGGATTAAAAAAATGAAATTCATTGAATCTCATGCACTAGTGAATTTAACGGCAAATTAAATCAGCGAAGCAGGTTTTTATATAAAATTTGTGAAAAAATCATCAAGATTAATTTTTATTTGTTTTAAAAAAATTATAATAGTATATGTATATATTTATGTGTGTGTGTGCATTTATGTATGTATCAATGAGCATGTTTTTGAACAATATATGATGGCTAACATGTTTTAGTCTTGAGACATTTTTGGATCAAAGTTGAAGTTATACAAAATATTTGTGTCTTTTGTTTCAATATATGGATTTTATCAAAATCTACTTAATTCAATTTCCAAATGTAATGGGAAATGCTATCATATTTTTTGTCCCTAGTCCATTGTCTAACACTTCCTTGGCCCTCACACAACTTGAGAAGTCTGATATCTGAAGGTTGAATAGTCTCTTTTAAAATGAACATCACATGTTTGAAAATGATTCTTCTTCCTGTCTTCCTTGAGAGACCTTCCTTAAATAGATTCATGGAGGAGGCTAGAGGATGGTTGTAGATCTCTCGAACTTGTCTTGTTTACTTGTAGGAGAGTTTTTAATTCAACTTTGAGGACAAATCTTCCCACTTGTGACATGTTGTTTTATCAGCCTTATCTTCAGTTTGAAACTAGCATCCCAACCTTGCACGTGCAAAGGTTATGCTTCTTCTTGGATATTTGAAAGGAAAACATATGAGAGCTATCAACCTTATCTTCAGTTTGAAACCAGCATCCCAACCTTGCATGTGAAGGGTTATCAACCCTATCTTCAATTTGAAACTAGCATCCCAACCTTGCATGTGCAAGCGTTATGCTTCTTCTTGGATACTTAAAAGGAAAACATATAAGATCTATTCACATTCAATTCTGCTATAAGAAAGAAGTTTTAGCGAGAAATTCACTTAGATATTCTTGATGGAAAAATTCTTGCCAAAATGGAGTCTCTAAATCCAAATAGAAATGATTAAAGACTGTTTTGGCTTTAGAAATTGTATTAGACTTCCTATGGAGGAATTAAACTCTATATGCAGCAATATGGAGTGCACATATGGTAGATTTCAATGAGGTCTATTACTTTCACGGACGATCAATAATCTTCAAATCCCTTTCCCACAAAAAACTTGCATCTCCTTGTGATATAAATATAGTGGAATGAATTTTCTTAGAATCATTTTCAAAAGAACAGTTAAAGCATACTGCAATGATTCTCATAATCATTTCTCTTGTATTTCTAAGAGATATCAAAGAGTCCTTAAGTGCAATTTATCTATAATGCCAAAAGCTCCTCAAGTGTTTCACCATTTTTTTACAATCGTTTTCAAAAGGTCATTTCTTAAAGCATACTACAATGCTTAGAATCATTTTCAAAATGTAATTGGGTTGTTGTACCTTAAGAGACAATCCATTAGCTGTGATAAGGAAACAGTGCTTAAGACATCTATCTGATTATGTCACGAATGTATATATTTGTCTCTGTCTTATCAACCCTCAAATATTAAAAATCAAACCCTTAAATATCAAATATATGAACATTCTGCAATGTTATCTTTAGCCAATGTTGAACGAAAGAATCAGAAGAAACAGAAGGGAGAACTTCAAACTGATATGCTGTTTTATACAGAAAATACCATTTCAAAATCCAGAAGAAATATATGAAGAAATATTTAAAACAGAGGAGCGCAAATTAAGGTTTTTTAACTCTGAAATACATAAGTATAAAGAGGCCAGCTACTCATAACTCTATTTCATTCATAGATGGAAAAACATAACGTAAACTGAGAATACATTTCAACATTAACAAAATGATAGAAACTTGCATACTCATTCATTAACTTGTCAATCTTTGAGTACAAAAATTAGGCTTTGAAGGTCCAAAACTCGGAACCTTCCTTCCTCTTGGAAATTACATTAAATACAATAAAAAGCAGTTTGGAATTGCTGTAACCAATTCTAACTACCAAAACTACTTCATGACTTCGAAGGCTGTCTATCACATGCCTTGAAAATGTCTTTTTACAATTTCATTGACTTCGGAAAATAACATAAAGTAAATGTCCTAATCTATAGGAATTGCTAATGAAGTGGCTTCTTTTCCTTGATCAACTAATTTGTCTTTCTTTGTTGCTGATCCCTTTGGCAAGTCAATAGTCCAAGCTCTGCACTTTTTCCATATTTCTACCTTCGTCTTGGATGAATGTGTCAGATTGTGATACTCCAATCAACATGCAGTAATTCGGTCATAAGATGGCCTTTTATAGAAAAGAGTTTTTACCATCCACAAGAGTTGAAAATGTCTTTGCAAGAAGTTGACCATTGTCTCTCCTTTAAGTACCTAAGTTTTCTCATGCCCGTTGTCAATCTTTATTTTTGTCATCACCAATAAATTCTCATAAGAGCTCCATGGAAGAAGATTCCCCTCAACTCCCCAACATGATGGCAGCCCTACCCTTGTCATTTTATCAAAAGATTTATCAAATTCACTTACTGCTTCTTTGATTTCTATTAATTTCTTTTCTGCAGCCTTTCTGAGATCATTCCCGATAATCATTTTATTAATTTCCAGTGCATACAACATTCTATCCTAAATATCATTCTCCTCTAATTCCTTATCTAATTTGGAATTGATTTAATCAATAAATCTTCTAGCCCAAATTTCTCTATTAATCCCTTTCTTCTTATCAGACATAATCGGTTCTTCACACTCCACAATAAGGCTTTTCTCTTTTGCAATAATCATCAGGAGGCGCCAATTGGACTTCATTTCTGAGATGATATCAATCCAAATGATATCCTTAGCTTGTATTAGTGACACATTACCTTTCATTCTTTCTTTGAGATTCTTGATCTCACCTTCAGCATTTCTGAAATCCATTTTGTACTTATCTGCTTCGTTCTCTAAGACCTTCATCAATTTTGTAGCAGTCTCCAAATCTATTTGAGCCTTTTTTCTATCTCTTTCAGCCATCTACAACTCAGTGTTTAATTGAATAATTTGTGCTTGAGGATCTGCATCACCTGTAGGAAAAACAAAAGTACAATTATGATTGTGAATGTGATTTTGTAAAGAAATTGCAATCTGCTTCACTTTGGAAAGTTCTTCATCCTTCTGCACAAGTTGCTGCAACAACTTCTCTTTTTCCTTCTCTACCTCTGCAACCTATGTAGCCATTGAGTGTTCACCAGTAGGTAACCTCAATTTCTTCCTTAATGTAGATATCTCTACTTCAGCACTTTGCAAGAATTTCTGCGCAGCAGTCTTGTCACTAGGGTCTACACCAATCTTAACAATAATATTCTTCAACTCTTCATTTTGGATTGTTAAGGCTCTTGAATTGGTATTTTCCAGCTTCAATTGTTTGATAACTTTCTCTAACATGTTTTCAGCTTTAACTGCCATTGCATTTGTCTTAGTGAGATCATTAACAATCAATTGCTCGGTCTGCATATGCAAATTCATTTTTTCCATTAGTAAAATATTTTTAACATCCATAGTCACATTTACAGTATTAAAACTGTATGAGGACCCAACTGACATTTCTGTGGGATGTGAAAAAAAAATCCTAAATTGATCTTTTTCAAGATCCATTACAATCAACAACCTTGTCTGATCGGTAGTAACCTGATGTTCTACTTGGGCCTCCATGCTGGCCTTCATTCTTTGATTTCTCTCCTCAATTTGCAAAAACACCTGTTTGATTAAGGGTACTTGTTCATGAGAGGATTCATGACCTCCAGGGGAAGAGGGAGCATTTTGCTCTTCACCCAAATGCAAGGAAAAACCAGGTGAATTAGAGGAATGATCCTCAACAAATTCTGTCTTCTTCTCACATCTCGGTGCCTCATCATCCAATTCAATAATAACTTCTTTACCTCTTTTGTTTGTTTTCTTAGTTATAACAGGAGTTTGAATGCTTGTATTTACTGAACTTATTTCACCTTTGTTTGCCACCTTTCCTGCTCAAGTCTACTTTCATGAATGAAAGTTGAATATCCGTTCTCAATTCTTCACTGTGAAATTATACCATGGGGATCATAAGCCCATTTTTCTCCTAGTAGCATATGTGTTTCCTCCAACAATTTTGTTACTTCCTCAAACAACTGCCTCATATTAACTATGAAAGGTCCCACACTTATAGGCAATTTATACATATGAATTTTCTTCATAGGGACAAATTGCACATGATCAACATTCAGTCTCTGTCTGATAAATTCTAAGGCAAAAAGCCTCATTGGTACAAACATTGGGAGCCTGTAAGGTTGAAAATTTTCTCCATACAACCTTATTTCTGAATATTCTTAAAACACAAACTAGTCCCCAAATTTACGGCTAGTTCCTAAATGTAGAAACTCCTGGGCTTTGGGTAAAAACAAGGGGGATGAACTCCATTCAATATTTTATATGCAATGGGAATATACTGACTAGCAAAATCAAATAACCCCTCTTCATTTTGATCCCTTCTTATTATATCTGTCCAGAATACAACTGACTGTCTTTGCTTGTTTACATCCATTATATTTAGACCTAAATGCATGAATTCTTCAACATTTTAGTATAAAAATAAGTAGACTTAAAAGAACCAGTCAGTGAAAGAATCATCAATTGCGAGTTGACTGCTTCTTGCCAAAAATATGGAATATCCAGGACCATGCCTGGCTTCATAATCATGGCGAACATTCCTAGGACTAACCTATCCACTGTAACGTCGTCTTCTTTGCCCAATATTTTAGCAATGTTGCTTAATACGGGTCGAGTGTCTTTGTTGAAAACTCCCATATTAAATTCTCCACATTCTGGCTGAAACTGCTTCAAATTGGGCTTCAAATGGAACATAATATGATGGAATTCCTCTCCTGCAAGGCTTTCATAGTAAGTAACCAGTGAATCTTCTAAAAAATGAACTGATGATTCGGCTTCAGGAAAACACAAGGCTTGGCAGATTAATTGGGTAGACACCTGCAGAACATTTTCCCCTTGGGAATTCATCACGAAACATTTTCCGGGATACAATGCAGAAACCATCCAATAGATAAAATCTGGGAATAAATGTGTCTTCGGGATGCATGCAGAAAGGACCCTAAATTTTTTCATGGTGGAATAGATAGGGGAATTATCATTATTCAATACAACTTGTTGGTAGAATGGAATATGAATTACTAAAGACGCATTATCTTGAATGTATCTCTCATTATCCATGAGAGGAATGTGGCTCGATGAACCAAACAGAGAAGATCTTTTAGCCATGATTAGAAAAGGTGCTGAAGGAATACTCTTGCAAGGTGACTAAAACAGAAAGGTGATGGGAGAACGCAACAGGTCAAAATGCAACAAATTGCAAAGTATTTTGAAAATGAAATGAAAAACACCCCTAAATAGATGGCATGGATTTTGTGTTAAATGCCTATGCAATGTGTCACTTAATCGTTGGACTAATTTGACATGAAAAACAACTGTTCTCCATTCAACATATGACGCCACTGTGGGGGGTCTCGGGGTACGGCTGAAAACTCTGGCTGGTGCCCCCGCAGTCGATATCCACCATTGATCTTCATTGCCTCCGCAGTCAACCCAATCAACTATGGGGTCACCCATTTCGTTAACTATCGTGCTGGTAGTGCCCGCGGGTTGGGTCATCCGGTTCAGACTTTGAATATCAGCACTCTTCACCGATTGAATTGATCAGCGTTTAATATTTTGATACAAAACCCACTTGTAAAAAGTTTTAAATAGTTAAACTTTAATACATCAAACTAAAAACATTTTCTTTTTATGCCAAAGTATAAAACTATAATACTTTAACATATTTGCTTTTCTTTCAATTTAATTTTTTTTTTTTTTTTTAAATATAAAATTAAAAGGATATGCAGATGATCCACAACATGGGTCATAGTATTGGGTCATAGTATTTTCTCTCAAATGGAATAAGCTTGCATGATCAACACAGTGCTATGAAACTCGATATAGATAACATTTCATATGAGGTTTCTCCATACAATTTGTTAACTGTATATAGACAAATGGATATGAAATGTGAAGGAATTGATTTGTTTTATTCAGATATATGACATGTTTCCTCCCCTTATTTATTCAGGAATTGTTAGCTCTAGAGTAGCAGATTGGCTATGTTAGCACAGGACTTAGTGAGGAGACTATCTCCAAGTGTTTAGAGAAAAGCTTGTACTCCTCAAAAATAGAGTATGCTTCTTAGAGTATGGATATTGAAGTCAAATGCAGCATTTTCCAAGTATTTATAATATCTATGGGGAGATTATCAAAGAATGAAGCAGGCTTGTAATTTAAAATTTGTTTGTAGATTTATAGGTTTAGTTGGTAGTTTTAAAGTGTAAAATTTTCTCCCTCTTCAGATTCAAAAACATATGGAAACCCTTGCTTCTAAGAGTATGAAAATGATGGTATGAATTGCCAGTTATATGGCTAGAGCTATTGTCAGTTTAAGCTAAAGAAACCTCAAAACCTAGTTTTGCTTTAAATAACATGTTCTAACTTTAAGTGGCTTGGATCTCCTTTACAAATTCATATATGGCATGGTTGTTTCTAAATGAAGTAAGTTATTTATAATAAATTTATTTCATATTCAGGTTTAATGCTTGATTCAGTTTGTCAGATTTTACCATTTTTTCAAAATACAAACATAGCTAGTTTTGGTTATATTTTCCTGTCATTCACTATTTAGTTTTCCCATTCTGAAGTTGCTCTGCTATGAGCGAAATTTGAAGTCTCTATACCATGGTGATAAAAAATTCATAGCCGGTCACTGCAGATTTTCCAAGCCACTGTGAGGACTTGGGTGCCTAAGAGGCATGTTGTTACATTTGATCCATGAGCTATGCCAGCTCATAAAGACAAATTTTAATCCAGTAAAGGTTGGTGAACACAGGTGTAGAAAGATGCATTGAAGTTGTGAGCTTGTTCAGGCGGTTTGGGAGGGAAGAATTACTGAAAGGAAAAAGCAGTTCAAACTGAGGAAGGATCTTGTTTTTCTGATCAGGTCATATGACATGCTATAATTTTTCTCTCCATAGTAGTAGAGAAAATACTGAAAGGAAAAAATTAGTTCAAGGAAGGATATTGTTTTTTGATCAGGTCATATCAAACTCTTGAAATTTATGGCTCACTACAGTTATAGCACTCATCACTATATAAGTGAGATTTTAGATGTCATTGTGTGTGTTGGTTTCAAGTCTAATATCAATAACTTCAATTGTTTTCCTTAATGTTGATGAAGTATGTAGTGTAGTGTTTTCCCCAATAGCTATATGCCAGGTTAAAGAGTATTGCATATTTTGGGAGCACACTTTTTCCTGTACATTGCTGGCTGAATGCATTTCATAAGGGGCTGAGTTAGATGCAGAGACCAAGACACCCATTCCTGTGTGTATTTATTAGTCCATAGGTTACACATTTTTTAGGAGTGTTCAGTTTCATCGAGATATTGTATGACTGTTGCTTCACATAAAGATATAACGCTAATGGGATCTCTCTCTTGTAGCATTCACTACTGATAATACTCAGAGACTGAGCTTATTCTGGAGAATGCCTAGCTAATCCATTTATACCAGGTGGCCACAACATTCCGGGGTTCCAACCTTATGGGTTCCTAGGGTCGTTCCTCATCCTTGCAACCATCTCTCACCATGTAGTCTGGTTAACCGAATAATATTTTTCATTTCCTATTGAGAGAACCCTGAATCTCCATTATTGTTAA
Organism: Pinus albicaulis; assembly: GCA_034641835.2. Taxonomy (NCBI): domain Eukaryota; kingdom Viridiplantae; phylum Streptophyta; class Pinopsida; order Pinales; family Pinaceae; genus Pinus; species Pinus albicaulis. The sequence goes on from CM076575.1 coordinate 832,025,086, forward strand.
GTCCTTGACTCATCACTTCAAATCCCCTTCCGACTCTGCACTCTATGATATATTCTCGGCGATCCTGAAGATGCTTATAGAATATTACGATTAATTGTTGGCATGAGTTCATCTATTATAAGTCTTTGTACAAATTTTCATTCAAAACAAGTTAAAAATTTCCTTAATTTTTCTTTATAATCCTTTTGTTTGGCATGTCAGGGGTGTTATGGTTCCATACATAATGTTGGATCTAGGTGAAAACCTCACTGCAGATAAGCTTTACTTCAACAAATTCTTCTACAGGTGGTATAGATTTCCTCCAAGATACTTCAAATAAGCTTCAATGGATTTATTCAGAAGTATTCAATGGTATGTTTGACATATCTTCCAATGTACTTAGGTCAAGAATCTAATCTATTTCAATTAGTCTCCAAAGTCTGCTCCAAAAAAAACAATATTCGCTACAGATCATATCCCACATTCTATCTCAGATTGTCATAGGTCAGGTTTCTCATCATCAAGAGATTTATCATAGATACATTTTACTGCTCCAAAAAAGGGTTATCAAGATTTGTTACGAAGAGGCTACTTCAATGGATTTCAATTCTGCTTAAATGAGGCTTCTTCAACAGGGCTTCAAGTATTCAACAAGACCTTCATCAATGCTTCAAACAAGGCCTTCTATGAATGCTCCAAGAATCTTTGCTCATATAACAATATATTTCACTCCTCAAATCACTTAGTATCCAATCTCGAATTTAGCAGCTCCTAACTTCCTTCGTTGAACTAGTTCTTCACTCTGTCCCTTACCTTGCACTTGTTTTCATAAACTGAGATTCGACAATCTTTGGGAACATATAACACTAGTGCACATTAATGAGGCTCTACCTCCCTAACAAAAAGAGTAAATAAAACTAGTAGTCCCTTCTTAATATGGTGACAATATTAAGAAAAAAAAGAATGTAGAATCCTCTTCCATAAGTGATACTCTTCCATAAATTAGATTCATATCATATATGTGTCTATGATGTCGGCAGTTTATGAGCTGCAAATTGTGGTGCTCATCTATCTTAATTTCTAGGGGCCAGATCTGATTGGTAACTACCATGTCAAGGATGCTCAAACTTGCTGCTAGTTTCATGTCTACATCATAGACAGTTTAGTTCTTGGTGTGTAGCTCCAAGCCACTCTTCAGATTAAGAATGCTTTGTTTTATTTCAGAATTTTTTTTATGGGAGTTTTAGATCACTAATCTCAATTGATGAGGTTGGAAATATGATGTGGTAGAAATCGGTTTTAGATCACTAATCTGCAGCACTTTTAATGGCCATTTGTCATGGAAGAAAGTCCTTGTTAGCAAAAGTAGTTTATTATTTCAATCTGATGTATTCAGCTTGCTTTTGTTTTCTCTATTGTGGTCTCCTTGTACATTCATTGATATTCCTTTGTATTATTTACTATTGTGTTTTTGTTTGCACTTGAATTGACAAGGTCTAGTATTGTCGAAGTAGAAACTAGGCTACTTTATTTGGTCATCAGGATACTCTCTGTGAGAGAAATTCAGTTATTTAAGACAACTAAATCCTATTTGATTCTTTTTCTTGCTATGCTGTTGTAATACATATTTACTGATGGAAATTGGGGGACACATTATATTTTGGTTTTTAGTCTCTGGTTAATATGGATAAAGGTTTTTAGTTTAGATTGCTGGACAACTATGATGACCATAACATTTTAGTGAATGCAGACATGATCGCAGAAAGAACATCTAAGGGGTTGAGTTTTCCAACTTCCAGTATACAAATAATCTTATCTTAATTTTAATTATTAAGGATAAAGTTAATGCAGGGGTTCTTTTTATGGTCAGCAGGACAATCTATTTGAGTGTTTTATTATTTCGATTCAAACAAAGGCTATTTTCCTCTTGATCTTCTTACCCTGCTCAATCTGTTGTTCACAGCAGGAAATTGGAGCAATACATCATATTTCCTTTCATTCTCAAGTTAAATGGACAATGGTTTTCAATTTTGATCACCAGGCCACTATGATAACCTTAATGTTTTCAATGAATGCAGACATGATTGCAGAAATAAGATCTAAGGGGCTGAGTTGTCCAAGTTACAGTGTACAAAGTTTAAACATTCCTATCTCAACTTCTATGATAAAGGCAATTTGACTTGCAGGTAAATCTTTTTGCTGATTTATAAGGTGGTGTTGAAGTTGGGTGAGAAACCCTTGGGTGATCACGTAGGGCCAACATATAGGAGCATATGTAACCTTGTGATGTATTTATGGGTTGTCGTGAATTTGATTGCGTCTTTATTCTCTTTTCTTGCAATTTGATAACTTATATGGATGTAGATCCTCTCCCACAGATGGTCTTATGCGAGCCACAAATGTCATGATTGCTGGTAAGGTTGTTGTTGTGTGTGGATATGGAGATTTTGGAAAGCCATTCTATGTCGTTTTGGAAATTTTTCTCTTGTTGAGAAGAGTAAGCCATCATAGTACACATTCCTTGAGATGATCTGATATCATTGGACGTATTCCTGGAGCTGGAAGACTGCACCTTCCTGGAGTTAGAAGCCTGCACCTGTTTTTTTTGCATATACATTATTTTCCGTTGGAATAGCGATGAAAAATCACACACGTCGGAAGAGCGACAGAAAGGTCTGACACGTTAGACTTGCGACGAAATCTGCAGGGCATTAGAGTAGTGACGAAAATTCAAACGCATCGGAAGAGCGATGGAAAGCGACACAACCTGATAAACTTCGGAAGACCGACAGTTATGGATCATCGGTAGAGTGACAGACACTACAGGAATTCAGAATAACGACGAAAATTCATACACGTCGGAAGAGTGATGGAAAATTCTAACACGTCGGACTTGCGACAAACTATGCAAGGCATCAGAATAGTGACGAAAAGTCACACACGTCGGAAGAGCGACAGAAAGCCACACGACCTGATAAATGTCAGAAGACTGACAGTTATGGATCATCGGTAGAGCGACGAATTGATACTTTGGTAGACCGATGGTTTAGATAACGTCGGCATAGCGATGCTTTTGCTAACGTCGGTAGACTGATGGTTTTGCGAACGTCAAAATAGCGACGCGTATGATGGCGTCAGAATAGCGACGATTTTGATAACGTTGGAAGAGTGACAGACGTCTGGAAATGTTGGAAAATGTGTCACTCTTTTGACACTTCATTGAAGTGTCGAAATTACAACGTAATGGCTAACCACGTTTTGCCCCACCTCAAAGTGTCATAATTGTGATGCCTATTTTTCAGAATAGCGACGATGCGACCATCGGAAATTGGGCCAAATGTGCTAGTGAGAGATCTCTGGTGTTTGGGATTCTTCCTTTCACTGTGCTGATCCATGGACTATATTTTTGATCCATGTTCTATTCATATTTGATCTGCTGTGTATTGTATTTACTTTGGAAATTTTGAATCTTACTGCAAATCTGCAACTTTAGATCTTAGATCTACCCTTTGTATCTCATGTTTTTCTCAAAACACCAAGGGGAATGTGTAGAGGAACTCTTCTAGTGTACAGATCTGATATGGATCTAATATTTTGTACACATATATGTTATAGATCCGATATTTAATGTGAAGCTGCTTCAGCTCACAATATAACGCTGTCAAGCCTTCTTACAGCTAATACATTGTTGCAGCACCTCATTCTTGAGGGTCTCTTCATCAAAGTTCTTCATTTTTCTCTTGTACATTATATGGGGCCTATTATAAACCTGATTTGCTGATGTATAAGTGATTAACGAACCATTATATTGATCTCCTGCAAATATTGGGCTGAACTGTGTTATTTTCCAGCAGTGTTGTTTTTGTATTGCTGCAGTCCCTTCCTTGGGCATTTTCTAGCTGCACTAGGTGTGGGGAGACCTGTTTAACTCACCTAGAAGGATTTGTTTTTGAATCCCTCTTGGATTAAGGTCTTAGATTGTTAGATCTAAGGGATCCAAGTGCTGGTTTCCAATCCTGTAGCATACATTCCTGAAAAATGTGTTTTTTAGGCATGCCTTGCTAGTAGTCCCAATTTTGGGATACTACAAATTGTAATTGTAATATTTAATTTATTCTGAAATGATTGTAACTGTATATATGAAAAATTGTAAAATTGTAATTGTATGTAAAATTCTAAAATTTAAACTGTAATTTTAATTGAATTGTATGTAAAATATTTATAAAATTGTATTTGTAATTGTAAATTTAATTCTATGTAAAATTGTAAATGTAATTGTATATAAAATTCTAAAATTGTAAGTGTATTTGTAATTGTAATTTTAATTGAATTGTATGTAAAATATTTGTAAAATTGTAATTGTAATTTTAATTGAATTGTATGTAAAATATTTGTAAAATTGTAATTGTAATTGTAAATGTAATTCCATGTAAAATTGTAGATGTAATTGTATGTAAAATTAAAATTGTAATTGTATTTCTAATCGTAATTCATGTATGTGAAATTAATGTAAAATTGTAATTGTAATTGTATGTAAAATATTTGTAAAGTCTTAATTCTATTAATTTGAAAATTTTAATTGTATTAATGTGAAATGATTTTATTAAAATATTTAAATTTGTAAATTTGCAAATAATTGTAAAATAAAAAATCTAGAATAATATGAATTTTTGTAACATAATAAAGTTTAGAAAATAATGAAAATAAATTCATGTACTTTATAATTATCATTATTTTATTATGATCTTACATACAAAAAAAAAAAAAACTTTATACAGTTCGGTGCGTTTATCATCCTAACATGCACCGGTGCGTCGTATAAATAAGACGCACTGGTGCGTCACAACTCTTCCGCACTGGTAACGAATAAACACAAATAAATAAATAAAACGCAAATATATTTTCTTTAAGTGAAAAAAAAAAGCAGTTTGAAAAATGGGTGGAAAAATATTTTCGAAAATATAATTTCATAAAATAATTCTTTAAATACTAAACACTTTTCATTATTTCACTTTTTTTGCTAGAATTTTCAGCTAGATATTTGCGGGAGACAGACCTAGAGCAAGAGAGAAGGAGGGCACTGTGGAGCAACAAAATATGTTCGATCAGAAGTATTCAGACAATCATAAACCAAACCTCTGGTGATTCAAACCATGTATCATAGAATTTGAAACCATCTCGTGATTAAATTTGATTTCTTTTTTTACTTTTGTTCTGCAGTTTTTTACTTTTTTCTATAGTTTTATCCATTTTTACCCTAAACCCTTCATTTTTTTGTTTTTTCCCTTTCTTCTCCCTGTTTCTGTGATTTCAGAATTAGGGTTTTTCATTTTATATTGACGTCCAACCCATGGGACGACTTTCATAGTTGGATCCAAATCCATTTGGCCATTGCGTGAATTTTTGAAAAAATGGATTTTTCTTTATCGGTGTGCCCTGCTACTATATCACACACGTGCTCTGTATTATACAATGCACTGCAAAAGTACTATAGTAAAAAAAATGAACACATGTTTTCTAAATCCATGCACCAAATCTGAAATGGGGCACCGGTGCTCCATTTAACTATGAAAGCACCGTACGGTGTATTACACCGTTTTTGCGGTACGTTTATAATACCCCACGCACCGTTAGGTCTATTACACTATTTTTTGTGGTGTGTTTACAATACCCAACACACTGTATGGTGTATTATATCGTTTTGCAGTGCGTTGTTAATATCCCCACGCATCGGCGGTGGTGCGAACCTCGTGAAAGGCACACCGATAGCTTGAGATTTATTTTCTACCTGAAAAGTTGAGAATTTATTTATAAATATATTAATGAATGATATGGTACATGTTTTAGATTGATAAATAATGTCTGACAAGAGATCAAGTAACAAAAATACTGTTAACACATCAAGAAAAGAAAAAAAGACAAGTTCTTTGTAAATTCTTTATAAAAATTTTTTATTTTTGAACTATATGTAAGTTTAAATAATATGTATTGTTTACTGTGTATCATGCAGAGCCACAAAATGATGAAGCTCGATATGATTATTTCTGATCTAGGACCAGAAGAGCGTAAAATTTTAATGGAAAAATTGCAAAAGAATGAATAGGTGAATGAAAAAATACTATCGATCCAATATGAGTTTCTTTTTTTAATTATCATTAATAATATACTTAAAATTATTAGATAACATGTGTCAAACAATCTACTAATTCACATATGTTTAATGTTGTACAGGGACCAACAACTCAGAAAATGAATTTTGTTCTAAGAAAATAAAAAAAAATAGAACATGCAAATGAAAATCAATTGCTCCTTAGCTCATCTGGAGTGGTGCTGGAAGTTAACGGAAGGGGAAAAACCTTTAAAATTTTTTTAGGGATCGAGTGGAATGAATTTATAGACTTTCTTTCCAAAAAAAACAATGTGCTTCAAATGTAATATGTAATCATTGAATTTTTCGATCATTAGGTACAATAAATAAACAATTTAGCATTAAATATTAATTTTCAAGAATTTTCTTGCAGAAAAGAAAAGAAAATGGAACCCATTCAACACATAAAACAGGACGACAAGGAAGAAAATGGTTGATCTCTAAGTTTGTGAGTAATTGTTACTTCCTTATAACAAATTAACTAGATTTCATTTTTGTATTTTTTAAGTTGTTTTACAAAAATCATCATTGAATGTCTTCAAACAGGTGCTAACATACAAAGAAGAACCATCAGACGAATTGATTGAAATTGGGTTAAATATGGGTTGTGAGTATATGTTGGCATATCAGAATTTAATTGTGGAATTTGTAAGCATTTATCGATCTTGTTTTACTTAGCTCCATCTATAATTAATAGAACAAAAACATCTTTTATATTAAATATATGATTTGTTATGGGGTATAAAACTTGCAGGAAACAAAGTATGGAACTGCGCCAACAGATGAAATTTTGAAAGATGGCATGGTACATGGTTTTGAAAGAATGTGTATAATTTATGAGTCAATTGTTGCTATGGTACACCATTTTTCTTTTTGATTTACATTGATGTATATTATTTAATATTGCAATTTTCATTATTCTCACCAATGTATATACACTCATTTCAGTTTATTTTTATGTTTGTAGATGGAAGGTGAAGAAGAAGAAAACAATCAATGCCATGAACAAAACATTCCTGAAAATAACCCAAGTCATGGAAGTAGCTCTAGCAGTGACAACAGTTCAAGCGAAGAATGATGATCACTATGTTTGGATATCAAAGCAAGGCATTTTATTTTTTGAAATATGTCTGTGAAATCAGACATTTTGTTTAATGTAATGGACATAGTGTCCCAATTGAAAGACAAAGGGATACGAATAATTGTCCCATTTTGTATGATAAAGACTGTCTTATTCATATATATATATATATATATATATATATATATAATCATAAAATATGTTTTAATTTATTCTATTGTGTTCTCCATTGTCGTTCTCAAATGCACTAATAAAAATTTAATTCATATGAATATTGTTATAAGATATATATGTGTCGACTTTTGATGAATAATGAATTTTAAAAAACCACAATAATTATGATATGATATAACAAATTTATCCAAACATCACATTTAAATGCATTAATAAAAATGTAATTAATATGAATATTGTTATAAGATGTGTCAACTTTTGATGAATAATGAATTTAAAACAATCACAATAATTGGACTGTCACAGGTCGATGTTTCTAAAAAATACAACATGAAAACCGGTGTGTGTCAGTAACTGTACATCGGGGGGTTTATGTGTCTATACGCACAGGTTCCGTTATACGATCTATGGGCAACGCACAAATACCGATACCAATTATCAATATCGGTGTGTTTGTGTGATACTGCGCACTGGGGCATTTACATATCTATAAGCACCGGTGCATTTTTACGATCTATGGGCATCGCACGAATATCGATACCAATTATAAATCTCGGTGCCTTTCTATGATACGGCGCACCAGTGCATTGATATGATCTATGGGCACCGCACTAATCCCAAGACCAATTAGAATGGCCCCGTGCGTTGTATGACCAACACTGTGCCCAGTGCAGTTTTACACCTAAATGTCCTAGAGAGTTGGACTGATACAACACCGGGGCACTGTTGGCATGTACGCATCGGTGCGTTAAAGGCAAAGTAGCGAACCAATGAAAAAAAAATCCGTAATAACCTTCGGCCACCCATTTTTTTTAGTTCTGTTGAATTTCCATTAAAAGCTCTGCCAAAACCTCCGTAACCATAAACGGATGTTGTAGCAAATGTTTTTTTGACAATTTTGGCCAAGTTTATAACACTAAAAACCTCCTTTATAACCTCCTCTAGAGGGTCTTTTCCTTGTAGTGTTCCCATAGTGTTACACAGTAATTTGTCACCGTCCCTGCCATTCCCCATCCCGCACATTGGAGGGCTCATTCCGTGACCTGTGGGCAGAGACAAGACTTGAAAATACTTTCATTGCATCCCTCTGAAGATAAGCTTTCATTGCCCTGAAAACACCTCCCTGCAAAAAACCCTAAAAATATCTCTTTTTCCATTGGCGTGGTTCCATAGTTCAGCCCTCGCGCCAAGGGGGCAAATCCTCCAAAGAGGGCGCGCCAATTGGCGCTCTGTCATAAATCCGCACCCCCGCCAACCATATTAAGAGGTGTTTTTTAAAAATAAATGGCGGAAGTTTCGTCCTAACAAATTCTCGAGACCGATATCTATCTTGAGTTGGGAGGTTTGGCTACCAGATTTCCATAGAGGGTGAAGTGTAGTTTTGCCACCTCTCATGGAAGCCCTTGATGATAGGGCCAATCCCATAATTATAGGGATCCCAACTCCCCTTCCTCCATCTATAAAAGCTTGCTCATCTCCCTTGCAAGCTAATCTCCAAGTTCCCAAGAGCTTTCACATCCTTATGCTGCAAGAGCCTTCTTGATTCCCTTATGGCCAAATCCAAGCAAGGAGACTATTGCCAAGTATCCGGAGAGAGAGGCTTGTCCCATCCTTGACAGGGTTTATCGAGACATGCTTTGCTAACGACCCACCAAAGGAGAATTCGGCGTCGAAGCTATGGTTGTATTCTTCTTTTGACTCATTAATGATAAGCGACTATTGGTTATGGTTCCACTCTTGTTCTTGATTATGTTCATGAGTTATGTCCTCTTCGACTGACATATAGTTGTATATACTGGATTTTATGCTTGCGTTTGTGTTGTTTCTTGCATGTGCAGGTGTCCAATCACGGAGATCGTGAGGATTGTGATCTTCCAGGGCAAAGGAATGGGAGCACCACCTCTTCTATAAACGACAGCGTTGGATTCCAGGTAAGCCTTCATCGCAAGTCAGTTTATTTGCAATTAGGAACCTGCACTGTAGCGTGTTCGATTGTTTCTAGACCCGATATGGGCTAGTAGGGATCGCCTCTGTCTGTAGAGGGGATTTACCTCTTCAACAATTTGGCGACTCTGCTGGGGACTCAGCTTGTTGTTTGATTTGTAAGCTATAGACGGAGCCTGAAGCACAGCCAGATAGCCTTCGAAACGCTTTTTCTCTGCATTAGCGGAGTAGATCAATGCTGCTTCAGTCAATCTCCGGTTTAGTTTACGGACTGAACAACTTGGAGTAGTGTCTTCTCTTTTCGGTCAATTTCTTGGCCTTGCTTGCTTGGTCAGCTCTTTGGACTGGTTTTTCTGTTTGTTTGGCTTTGTTTTAGCCTTGTCATCACCTGTCTGTGTCTGAGATTGCTTGTTTTTCATTTTCCCATAGTAAACTCGGCTGGCGCGCTTTTCAGTGTGACAGTCGCGCCCATTGGCGCAGGTTGCTTGTGTATCACCCACGCCATTGCCTTTCTGGCGCTAATTTCAATCTCACAGTCACGCCAATCCTGTGAGCTATTAGGGTTTGCTGTGTTTGATGCTTTCTGGGACTGACTTGTGATTTTGATCTTGTTTTTTCGGCTATTTGAGTGCACTGGAGCCTAGTTTGACTAATTGTAACCTCCATCCTTTGGTTGTTTGCCTATTTCTTTCGATTTTGCATTCGAGCCCTAGGGCATCTAGGTGCTTTTGTGAGTCGAGCTTCCCGTGGGAGTTTTTGGTTTTCGTTCGTTCGGTCGACTTTGGGATTGCTTCCTGGCATTCGTTTGACATTTGTCTATCATTTTCTTGCGCTTTTTGAGTGACTGATTTCGTTTTCATTCGAATTTCTCTTTGCTTCATTTTGGGCCTAGATTACACGGCTCATTAGTGTCTTTGGGACTTTTCTTGGTTTTGAGGGACTTTTGGTCAATTTGAGATCTGATTGTTCATGCCATTGAGTTAAATCTGCTTGTTTTTTCTCTCCTGTTATCATTTCTCAAATTTCTTCTCATTTGTTTTCGGTTTGTTTGGTGCATCTAGCTCTCAAACATTGAAAATATAAAAAAAAAAATCTCTTTTACTTTTGGTTGATTAGTGCAAATTAAAATCTTTTCGGTGTTATTAGTAATTAGTGACTTTGAAAGAAAAGCTTTTAGTTTCATTAGATGCATTAGAGATATCACTAATTGTCTTCTGATCATTTTGTTTGTGTAAAAAGCTCCTAACTCTTCTCTAGCTAGCTTTCATCGAACGAAATGATATACTGTGGCATGCAGTTTTGCATTTAGGAGATTTTTGAGACATCACATTCGTTAGGGCCTGAAAACTGAAACGTAATTGAAGATAAACTTTAAAATCTACTCAATTTACACTAAGGCAGCATTGAAATCTAACAAAACACATTTAGAAGTCTAGGCTAGAGACGTGTTCCGGCGTCTTAAAACCTAGTAGCTGTCATTCGCCTCTTGGCTTTAGACAACACTAGTACGGACTTGTGCTCCCCGTACCGTCGCGTATATAAAGGGAGACCCCACTAGGTTTCAATCCTTTATCCTTAGGAAGCCGAGTCTGCCGCCCTATACTCGTGATACACCGGACACAGCATTCGGGGAGATTGCCTGCATGTACGGAAATTCCTTGGTTGATTTCTCTTTCATTTTGAAACCAAGGTGTATATTGCAGTTCACGGTTATTTGGTACACCCTTTTGCCTAGTATTCCTGAGTAGTCATTTGATCTTTTCTGACTCCCTAAATTTGAAAGGATCACCAAGCGCTTGTCCTTTCATGCTTGTGTCAAATCTGAAAGAGATAGAGTCACCTTTTTGACCGTTTCTCGACTCTTAAAACATGAAACGGTGAAGTTTCTAATTTTTCAATGTGGTAAAAAATTAATCACCCACGATCACACGCCTTGTTAGATTTTGCTTGTTGACCATTTGATCATGTGTCTTGACTCTTTTTCAGCCCGTGTGTGTGTTTGATATTTTTCTCTTGTCGTTTCTGCCACAGTGGCGGAACCTTCGGTTTCGTCTACTGGTAGTCCTTATACAGACGATTCATCAGAGGTTTCCCAATCCTCTGCTGAACCACAGCAGCCCATTGTTTCTGAGTTTCCTGACGGGGGACCGGTTCTTTCTGAGCAACCCTTTGGGGGACCAGTTGAGTTCAATTGGCCCTTTTCTGACCCTTGGTCTGAATTGAGATTAGGATCTGATTTCCTTTCTCTTACATCGGGTTTTCCTTTTATAGCTGTTGTTTTTCCTCCTAGTCCTCGCCGTCTATTGCAAGATCTAGCGGCAGGCTCAAACATGAGTGATTCTGGTGAGGAAATCCTAACGTCTGGTGAAGACTATCAGCTCTTCCCACGAAGATTATTTCCAGGAGACAACTCTGAACCGGCTGTTATGTCAGCATCCAGTCCCTCATTACCACCAGGGTACAGGTCCCTGGGTCAGATCATTTCCGCCGCAGCCTCGATGGGAGTGTCAGCTCCTTCTCCGAGGCCGGCTGCTCCTTCACCAGGGGTGTCTCCTCAGACACCCGTCACTTCTGTACCTGTTCGACCCACTGTCTGTGTGGCCACATCCGCACCCGCTGTCACGACACCCTCTGCAAGGGCTATGCCGCCTCCTGAAGATGTTTATTTAGCGACTGCTATGTCGGAGAACATCTCTCCGGAGGAGTATCGGTTGTCCCTACAATAGCCGAACCCCGAGGTTGGACCATCCTCCCAAGATCCCAACCGCTCTTATTTTTCGCACTATGCACAAGATGGTACACCCGTGTATGCTTTTCCAGGTCAGTATGATGAGCACGGGGACATTTTACGTCTACCCACTCCTGAGGCTCACCTCCATGCTCAAGTTTTACCTTATAACCAGGCTTATAACCCACAAGGGCAACCTTTCCAAGGCCAACCTTCGGGCCAACCTAGCTATCCTTATGACCCACAGGGGCAGCCCATGCAAGGCTATCCTGCGGGCCAGCAAAGGCCATCGTACGGTCCGCAAGGACAGTATTACAACCCTTCCGGTCAACCTGTGCAGCCTCAGCCGGGGTACCAACCGGGACCGGTCTATGGTCCTGGGGGGCAAATCCAGCCTTCTCAACCTATGCAACCACAGTATCCTGTTGTTTCCAACGTTGCATATCAGCCGGGACCATCCTACGGTCCTGCTCCAGGTCAAACCGGTTACCAGTAACCACCTGGCTCTATTCCTCCACCAGGCCAACCGGCCCATCCGGTACAACCTGGTGTTCTGCCTCCAGGCCAACTGGCCCATCCGGCACAACCTGGAGCTCCTTTACAGCCAGGTCAACCTGCGCAACTGGCGCAGCCTGTCTATTCGGGTCAACCTGTTCACTCAGGGCATCCTGCTCAGCCGGGTCAACCTGTTCACTCAGGGCAGCCCGCTCATTCCATTAACCCTGCCCAGCAGCCGATTTATTCGATGCCACAGCCAAATCAACAACTGCACCCTAGTTATCAGGCTCCACAGGGTTCCACCTATCAGCAGCCGACTCATCCTCCAAGTGGTTATTATCCTCATGGTCAATCTCAACCGAATTATAACCAGCCCCGAGGCTCTCAGTATTATCCTCATCAACCCGGTTCTACCTATACTCAGCAGCCAAATCCAAATGCTGCTTACACTGGGCTGACATATAATCAGGGTTCGTACTCTGGTTATCAAGCCCCACACGCTGGTTACCAACAGCCAAATTAGTCTGGTTATACCACCTACACCCCCTACAGTCAGAATCCTACGGGACAGAACCCATGGGGGCAAGGTTATTCCCAACCAGCGTGGAGTATAGGTACCGGTTCTCATCCTGGGCCTGGCATGCCGGTCAATCCGCCATTGCCCTTCCTGGCCACCTTGGAGTTTCCGGATGTTTCAAAATTGACCAATGATCCGATTTTGCATAATCCTTATTGGCCTCCAGTTCCTACCAAGATACCAGGTGATTGCCCCAAGTTTTAGGGTAAAGCTGGGGAGGACCCCCAAGCGCATGTAATGACGTATCATCATTGGTGTTCGTCTAACTCTTGGGTCAATGATTCAATTCGTCTGCGCCTCTTCCAGCGCACTTTGACTGAAGCTGCTGCTAAGTGGTACATCGAGTTATCTCGTGGCATCTTCCAAGATTTCAATTCCTTAGCCATGGCTTTTCTGACGCACTTTCAGTTACCGGTTCGTTATGAAGCCGGGACGCACCTCCTGACTTCTCTGAAGTAGGATAAAGCCAATCACATTTCCGATCACATTCATGAGTGGTGATGTCGTCATAGACTGATCAAGTTTCATATACCTAATCAGATACTAACTCACTGGTTCACCACCTCCTTCGTGAACAAGATCGCCCAAGATATTGCGATGGGAGCGTGTGTGATGGAGGAACAAGCCATTGCGTGTGCCCAATCTCTGGATCTTGTATATTCTCAGTCCGGCACGCTTTATGATATCTTGCCTGATGCTCCACGTTCCGGAACCTCTAAGGCTCCGTCTACCCCTGCAGTGGATGGTGTCATTGGTTCCGTGTCTCAGAATTCGAAGTAATCTTCGAATGGGAAGCAGAAGTCCAACTCATCCAATAATTTTGCTCCTCCCGCCCCTACCGATTCTGGCAAAACTGCGGAGGATAACGCCGTTCAGGATAATCCTACGGAGAAAACCTCCAAATGGAAAAAGAAGGGCAAAGGTAAATCCAAATCCGACGCCCCAAAGCCAGAGTCCAAATCTCACACTGAGGATGGTTCTCAACGTAAACCGAAGTACCCTTGCCTCATTTGTGAAGGAGACCATTATACTAAGGATTTTCCACGACGATCTGAAGTTAGTCAACTTCTAAAAGGCTCCAAAGGGACTCCGGCAGTTCTTAAAGAGCCATTCCCATCTCAGCAGACCCAGATGGTTGAACAGCCGTCACCATCTGCACCATTTGGGTCCCAAGTTTTTATGATGAATGGTGCTGCACCCATCTCTGTCGCTACGCGTTCGAAGGATTACAACAAATCGCGGCAGGCACCCGGGAAGGCAGTTGCGGATGGACCACCTCCCCCAGCTTTCTCCGGCTCATTGGAAATCGAGAAGCCTACTCCTGAACCTGTTGTGAAGCCACCTTCTAAAGGTGTTTTACAAATATCTTCTTATAATCCGAATGCCCGTGCCGCTCAGCACTATAGTATTGTTGAGGATTTGGCATAGGCGCCTTCTGCTATGTCTGCACTAGAAGTTCTTCAAAGTTGTCCTTCGCAATGGAAATCTTTATTGTTTGCAATCGGTGGCATTGATCCCGCCGATTCGAGTCTTCTCACCTTCGATTTAGAGAATTTCAACCCCTGACTTCCACATCAGATCGCTCTTGTTATTCAAGTCGGGATCAATGGCCTTAACATCCATAGGGCCGTTGTGGATGAAGGTGCCTCTACCTGTGTCATGTCGTTCGCTTTCTGGAAGGCCATTAGCTCTCCGGCCCTTTCATCGTCTCCTAATGCCCTAGAGGCATTTGATGGTCAGGAATCCAAACCCCTGGGTGTTCTCGAGATTTTAGCGATCACTTTACAAGGGAAGACTGTCAACGTGGAAGTAGAAGTGGTTGACGCCAGGCTCAACTACAATATACTTCTCGGCCGCAGCTGGACTCACGCCATGCTATGCATGTCGTCCACCATCTTTCGACTTCTTAAGTTCCCTCATGAGGGCAAAATCGTTACAGTGGATCAGTTGTCCTTCTTCACCTCCACCTCTGAGAACAACGTTCCATACGTGGATCAGATCCCAAATCCCCCTGACAGTGTAGGACCCGGTCTCTTCAAGGACCCCGTCCTCATGGGTATTTTTCCCGCACCACCACCGCACACCGCTCAAGTTAACATGATCTCCAGGACTGATGACCCCTGGCTCGTCCCTACACCTGAGCAGGTGTTTGAGTTTGGAGAATCAATGCCCTTGACTCCAGTAGAGATTAGCTACTGTGAAATTGTTGCTGCATCTGATCCTCCACCTCCTCAGCATGCTCCTTTAAGCATGGCTCTAGATGTCTACTCTCAATCCCCCTGGCTTGGTCAGGCCAATTCACCTGATCCTCTCAAAGAGACTTTTCCTTCCGATGAAGTCATCATTGAAACTATGTCTCTCGAGGAGCTGCCTTGGGGCGATGGACATCATCGTTCCTCTTTCATGCCTAGCTTGGGGGCAATGTCAGATTGTCTAGAGCGTTATGCATCTCAGGTTCCTACTCCTCCTCTCCAGACGCCCATATTGACGCACGACGTTCTTTCGTAGGGAAACCTGAGTAATATCACTCAAACCATCCCGATCAACATCTCCGTTAAACCGGGGATCGTTGAGAATATACGCGTGGGAGTGACTTGTTCTCCTGATGAGATTCAAGTCTATACTGATCTTTTTAAAGAATTTAGAGATGTGTTCGCCTGGTCCTACGAGGAAATGCCGAGGATTGATCCTAGTATCGTAGTGCATGAGATTCCAACCTACCCTGGTGCGAAGCCCGTGCACCAACGCTTACGCCCGATGCATCCTCGTAAAGCCGCTACAATTAAGGAAGAATTTGAAAAACTTCTGAACGCGGGCTTTATTTATCCCATCCCCCTCACAGAATGGGTTTCTAACATTGTCGCTGTCGATAAAAAGCAGGGTACTATTAGGGTCTGTGTTGATTACCGTGATATTAATCGCACCTGTCCAAAAGATAACTATCCCACTCCGTTCATAGACCAAATCATCGATGAATGTGCCGGAAGTGAGATTTATTCCCTGATGGACGGTTTCTCCAGGTATAATCAGATCAATATCGCACCTGAGGATCAACACAAGACTACATTCATCTGTCCGTGGGGTACTTTCGCCTATAAAAAGCTCCCGTTCGGCTTGAAGAATGCTGGAGCCACTTTCCAGCGTGCGATGTCTTATGCTTTCCATGACATACGCCATATCGTTCAGCCTTATCTGGACGACTTGCCAGCTCACTCAGCTAGGCGAGAAGACCACCCTGAACACCTCCGCCAGATTTTCCTTCGCTATAGACGCTACAATATTAGGCTTAATCCTCATAAATGCGTCTTCTGCGTGGATTCTGGCCGTCTTTTGGGATTCATAGTCTCCAAATACGGAATTCGCCTTGACCCTTTAAAGGTCAAGGCCATCATCAACCTCCCATCACCTTCCTCGTTATATCAGTTGCAGAGTCTGCAGGGAAAAGCGAACTTCCTTCGACGCTTTATCCCGAACTACGCCGAGGTGGCCAAAGGATTCACGCACCTACTAAAGCAGAACGTTCCCTTCCATTGGGACGAAATTGCTCAACAATCCTTTGAGAAGCTGAAGACATTACTTGTTAATGATCCTTTGCTTCGTCCTCCTAACTATCACCGTGATTTCACTTTGTATCTCGCCGCTGCGTTTAGCACCATAGCTATGGTTTTGGTGCAGGATGACGATGATGGTGATGAACATGTCGTTTATTACCTATCATGGAATATTCTCGACATAGAAACACGCTATACTCACGTCGAGAAGTTGGCGTTAGCCACAGTACACGTTTTGCAGCGTTTTCGCCATTACATCCTGTTGTGTACGATAACATTGGTTTCAGATTGCAACCCCATGACATATATTCTCTCTTGACAATTACTGGGGGGAAAATACTCCAAATGGATCGTCATCCTGCAGGAGTTTGACTTAGAGTTCATCACTGCTAAGTCAAACAAATCACTTGTTTTCGCGGATCTTATATGCTCACTCCCAACAGACTCCACTCCTTCACACTCCGAGGATCATATCCCGGATGAAACTCTTTTCCTTATCAGTACTCGCAACCCTTGGTACGGCGACATAATTTTGTATCTTCAGACCTCCACATTTCGGTCCGAGTTGACTAAAGATGCCCGACGTCGGATTCGGCATCAGTCTCAACCCTACCGCATCGTAGGTGATACCTTATACCGTGTTGGAGTAGATTCGGTGCTCCGTCGGTGCCTAACCTTGGAAGAGGCTGAAAGGGTCCTAAATGACTGCCACAGTGGCGTCTGTGGTGGACATATGTCCGGATATGCCACTGCCCAGAAAATTCTGCGAGCAGGTTACTTCTGGCCGTCAATATTCAAAGACTGTATCGTTGCAGTCCGTAAATGTCACGCGTGCCAGGTGTTTCAGCGCAAGATGCGCGCGCCGCCTCTCCCTTTGCATCCTGTTATTACCGTTGACCCTTTTGCGAAATGGGGCATAGAATTTATGACATGTAACCCTCATTCGGCCAGGGGGCATGCGTATATAATCGTCGTTGTCGACTACTTCACCAAGTGGGCCGAAGTGATGCCTACACTAGCTGTCGACGGTAAGATAGCTACCCAATTCATCTTCAACCACATCATTGCACGTTTAGGGGTCCCTCAAGCCATCATTACTGACCATGGTACTCATTTCTGAGATTATATGATGGCCGAGCTGACTTCAAGGTTGGGTTTACATCACGATAGCTCAACGCCATATTACCCTCAGGCAAATGGCCAGGTTGAAGCAGTGAACAAGGTTCTAGTCACCATGCTTCAACGAACAGTTGGTATTCACAAATCCAATTGGCACCTCCAACTGTTCTCAGCTCTATGGGCATACCAAACGTCTGCAAAGAGTGCAACTGGATTCACACCATTTCAATTGGTGTACGGTCTGGAAGCAACTCTTCCGGTTGAATGCGAGATTCCTTCTTTGAAATTAGCTGTGGAACTTCTACCCGACACTTCTACTGAGGAAGAGCGTCTTTTGTATCTGGAACGGTTAGATGAAAACCGCCATTTAGCTTCTTTAGTTATCAAAGAAGCGGGTCAAAGCTCACTTCGATCAATCGGTTTCTCCTCGTTCCTTTGTCGAAGGGGACCTCATCCTCTTGTACGATCAAGCACATGACAAGCTTGGGGCTGGTAAGTTCCAACCTATGTGGCATGGGCCCTACATAGTAAAACGCGTTTTGAAAAATGGGGCTTATGAGCTTATAGATTATGAAGGAGTTCCGCTGGCGCAGCCCAAGAATGGGCTGTACCTGAAAAAATACTACGCTTAAAGTCATTTTTAGTGTGGTGTGTGTACATAGGTGTGTCTTTTTCATTTGTGTGCATGTGTGGTGTGGTGTGCGATGTAAACGTCTTTCTGCTGATCAGGTCTTCCTGATTGTGCAGATGTCCGTTCGTCCATTTTTTGGTTTCGCAGATGGTGCCTCCCACAGTACCACGAATTTGTCTTCGGCGGCCTGGGTAATCTACGATCCTGCTGGTGAGTTGGTCAACCTGCAAGGTGTGTGTCTGGGACGTACTACAAATAACATCGCGGAATATAGTGTTGTGTTAGAATTATTAACTGAGGCTGTAAACCTTGGTATCCATGAATTACTTGTGTATCTAGACTCACAACTTGTAGTATTATAGCTTAACGGTCATTATTCAGTCAGAAACCCATCCATTTTAAGTCTTTATCTGCGTATTCGTTTACTGGAAATAAATTTTGACTATATTACATATCAACATATACCCAGGCATATGAATACATTAACAAATGTAGTAGCTAATTTTGTGCTAGATAGACATTTGCGCAATTTGTAAAACAACATCACATATAAAAAGAAAGATCCATCCAGAAATAGATATGTATATATATATAGATATCAAAAATTTTACATGGTGTGCGTCGCATAAAATCAAAAAATATACATGTTTGTTTTAATACATCCGGAGACGACATGTCTCTCAAAAAATATGCATGATAAAAGCCCTAGGAGTCTAATCCGCATGGTGCTCATGATAACAAGTGACTGCACGCACTAAGCATCTCAGAAGTCGGTGGAGGCGACTAGGCACTCCCACCGTATGTCTCTGGTACGCCATCGGTACATCTGCCAGCCGGGCGTAGTCTGGGATCCCTCGGGCAATACCCTCGAGATTCTGGATCAACTCCCCCCCCTCTGCACCCTCTGCCTGAGGATCAGGTGCGGAAAGAGTCCTCCGCACGATAGGAGACATATCGGCTGGTCTCTCTGGGCCCACGTATGCATACATATAGAATGTGTCAAAATAGACATGTATTACCAAAAAATCATAAAAAATAAAAATCAAAAAGAGAAGAGGTCATACCCAACTCCTCGTCCCAATCATCTCCCTCCGGCAGTGGGAGATCTGGGTCTCCAATGAAATCGGTTCCTGCATATGGCCAGTCTTCCACTACGATCAACTGACGTCGCAACCACCCAAAAAACTCCGGCCTCCAGGACATTTGTTGGCCTCCTCCAGCTCTGGGCATCATTGTCGCCCAGCGAGCCATTCTTGGCTCTCGTGGAATCGGCTCAGCTACTATGGCCCCCTGGCCCTGGAAGATTGGTAATCGTTCCAGAATGAACGATACCAGGATAGAACCGTAACCAAATTGTTTCAGTTTGGCCTGCTTGCACTTCGTGAGCTGTCTCTTGATGTTTATTGTCACTGTTGTGGCCCAGTCGAATAATAGGGGACTCATGCACTCTGAGGCCAGTAGGAGTTGGGCCTTTGTTGCCTCGTGCGGTGCCTGCGATCCCGTGGCCCGCATGATGGTATGAAGCACTACCCTGAGTGCTAGATCAGGAATAGTATGGATGTCCACCTTTCCACTTCCTGATCCCATTCATGCCCCTCGGCACACTCGTGCCATCACTTGCTCCATCGTCTCACCAGATGGTCTGCTCCCTGTCAATATGGGCACCGGACCTCTGCGCGATAGTCCGGTTATGAATTATACGTCAGAGACCTCCAGTTCTAATACTTGGTCCCGTAACTTGAACACTTGTTCATGTTCGTCCCATATGCTGATCAGGTACTGTAGGAGCTTAGGCTGAGCTCGTAAACAAGGTGTCAGGAAGAACTTTTTAAGCCCACGGTTCTTTAGGGCATTCATGCAAGTTTCATTCTCCATGGCCTGTTCATCCTCTTCCCCGTGCTCCCTCTCTTTCCACTCAATGACCATTTTGATCGGTTGCCTGCATTTACATGGTCAAAAAACTTCAATTAGACCTCTGCTATCTTTAAAAATTCATGCAATTCACTCATTGTATGAAAATTTCAAACGAAAAATTGGATTGCGCCGCTGGCGCGACTGTTTTCCTAACAGTCGCGCCAGTTGGCGCGGGCCCTTTGGAAATAAAATTCCATTGGCGCGGGTCCATGCTAGATACCCGCGCCAATGGGCGGAGCCCTAAAAATTCAAAAATTCCTCATAAGAAGTCTAATATGCAATAAAAATTTATGAAAAATGGATTGAAATGGAGTACAAAGAAGCGCCTCTTACCTGGAACAGATGGGAATCTGAATGGTAGTCCAGATCGGTCGCAATCGCCGTCAGAAGTTCACACACAAAATAGACCACTGCTGCTCTTCAGTGAGGTAAATAATGAAAAGTAATTTTATTTTTACCATTTGACATATTTATAACTTTTTGAACTCAAAATAGGTTTTGAAAGTTACTTTTTTGAATATTTTAATATATTGTGTCAAAAATGTGTTTTACACTTTCTTTTTGTGCAGCAACAGGTTTTTTATGCGACTTAAACGGTGAAACGAGTTGTATTTTATACTTTTTCGGACTCGGTAAATACACGAAAAAGTCACTCTGGAGTCATCTTTCAGCTCTTTTCTGACTCTCTAAACATGAAAAGATTGCCGAGGCCCTTGTCGTTTCGATCTCGTTAAAGTGGATGCGAATCGACATCTACCTAGTATACGTTTACCCCTTTTTCGGGCTGGGATGGATTATTTACGAAAAAGGAATACCCTAGCCTATCGCGACTGGGACGTTTTCTCGGATATTGTTTTCTACCTTTTCGGGTCCGAGGAACTATCTACGAAAAGGGACCGCTGGAGTTTACTTTTCTGCTGTCTTTTCAAACTCTCTAAATATGAAAAGACGCCGATTTCTTCCTTTGTCAGACTCGTTAAACCCTGATGACATTGGATTCAGTCGAAATGACGTTCTCCAAGTTCCTCCTTCCTAGGGCTCGTTAAATGTACTAGGATGGATTTGCCCGAAGGGCGGACTTATATTAAAAGCATATGCTATCCCCTTCAAGCTTGTTATAAAAAATAATTGGGGTACTCGCCAGAAATGGTGGGGAAAAATGGAACCAGCATCGTTGTCGTGTCGATAGTATGTCGCTCTTGAACATGGCACTTGTCTGCATTCGTTTCAGGTTGGGGACATCTCATCTCATTTTTCACTTGCCTCCGTGGGTTTGGATAATCCCTTTTGACCTCTCATCTGCTCATTGCCTCGTCACCATGACCTCTGATCCGTTGATGTCAAATACTTCCAAATCCACAATTGTGCCGTTATATGTTCAAGAGAAGTTGACCTCTGCAAAATATCAACCTCACTCTTATTCTCGTCTGATCGTGATTCACAACAACATTATGTTCCTTTGTCTCGTGTCAATGATGTGGGAAACATTATGGCCCACCTTCGATCAAGGTCACTTCCTGTCGACTTCAACTCATTATCTAGGAAGCTGATCTAGAGACTCCCTTATGGTACCTTGGAGCCTGCATGCCTCAATGGCAGGTTCTTCGCATTCGACATGAGGTTTTCATCATTGGCCTCCGATCGAGTGATTCTGCGGGTGTTTGACGTCAGCTCACTGTTCACATGCCGTAGATTGTACCTGTAGTACCTTGAGGGCCATTGTCATTATTTGTGGAACCTCTCGCGTCTGTTAACAGCTTTCATCATTGGCTGGTAATCAGACGATGTTCTTGCATGTTCGACTTCAGCTCATATATTCGCATGCTTGAACTTGTACTTTGTTCAGGTCGAGATGGAGCGCAAGACCGTGGATTGTGTCTGTTGTAATCTAGGTTGCGATATTGTGGATTATTATGATTATTTACATGACTCACTAATTGGATGGCTGCAACCATACCTGAGTCTATTTATCGATCCTCTCTGGATGGCTGCGTCCATGCCTTGGATCTGGATTATTGTATACTCTGTTATGGATGGCTGCACCCATACCACGCATATATATCATGTATCTGAGATATCAGTTGTACTTCGCTCCGCAGGTTTTCCAATGGCAGTGTTTTCAGTTGGCATGTTCTCGTAAAGCATTTCACCCCTCTCTCTCTCTCGGGCCTCATGCTTTAGGGGGCATCTGTTACATATTAATTTGTCACCATCCCTGCCATTCCCCATACCACACATTGGAGGGCTCATTCCGTGACCTGTGGGAAGAGACAAGACTTGAAAATACTTTCATTGCATCCCTCTGAAGATGAGCTTTCATTGCCCTGAAAACATCTCCCTCCAAAAAACCCTAAAAATAGCTCTTTTTCCATTGGCGCGGTTCCACAGTTTAGCCCTCGTGCCAAGGGGGAAAATCCTCCAAAGAGGGTGCGCCAATTGGCGCTCTGTCATAGAGCCGCACCCGCGCCAACCATATTAAGAGGTGTTTTTTAAAAATAAATGAAGGAATTTTCGTCCTAACAAATTCCTGGACTGATATCTATCTTGAGTTGGGAGGTTTGGCTACGGATTTCCATAGAGAGGAAGTGGTTTGCCACCTCTCATGGAAGCTTCCTTGATGATAGGGCCAATCCCATATTTATAGGGATCCCAACTCCCCTTCCTCCATCTATAAAAGCTTGCTCATCTCCCTTGCAAGCTAATCTCCAAGTTCCCAAGAGCTTTCACATCCTTATGCTGCAAGAGCCTTCTTGATTCCCTCAAGGCCAAATCCAAGCAAGGAGACTATTTCCAAGTATCCGGAGAGAGAGGCTTGTCCCATCCTTGACAGGCTTTATCGAGACATGCTTTGCTGATGACCCGCCAAAGGAGAATTCGTCGTCGAAGCTATGGTTGTATTCTTCTTTTGACTCATTAATGATAAACGACTATTGGTTATGGTTCCACTCTTGTTCTTGATTATGTTCATGAGTTATGTCCTCTTCGACTGACATATAGTTGCATATACTGGATTTTATGCTTGCGTTTAGGTTAGGGGTGCCGCATGTGTGTGTCCGATCACGGAGATCGTGAGGATTGTGATCTGCCAGGGCAAAGGAACGGGAGCACCACCTCTTCTACAAACGACAGCGTTGGATTCCAGGTAAGCCTTCATCACAAGTCGTTTTATTTGCAATTATGAACCTGCACTGTAGCGTGTTCGATTGTTGCTAGACCCGATCTGGGCTAGTAGGGATCGCCTCTGTCCGCAGAGGGAATTTACCTCTTCAACACATAGTAATTGTGGTGGAAAAGTCTATTTGATTCCATCAATGAATACCATCAACCTTACCAAAGGATTTTCCTGTGGTATTTACTAAGGAAAAATATATATAAGGAGATGGAGATCAAGGTGTTACGTGTGCAAGTGCATGGTTTATTCATGTGTGATATGAACTGAAATAGGTGTGCACCAAGGAGCAAGGAGATGACTCAGATCAAAGAGATCTGAAAATGCATTAAGTGTTAATGGTTATACTTGACTGATTTGTTCATGTTTGAATATATAATGATGCAAGATTTGTTTGAATTTTTTTGAAGTGATATGTTATTTGACAATAAAATTTGCAAAAAGTATGTTGTGATTTGCAGCGAAGGTATGATTTAGTATTTTAATATTTGTATGCCAATTTTCTTCAGCAAGGTTGCATACATATGTGGATCAGGTTCAATATTGTCGCTTATAAATTTCGTGATATTTATTTAGTATGTTTGTATATATACACAGGTTTTATGCATGGTAATCACGTACACACACATATTTGTTTTATGGAGATCACATATATGTACTAGGGTTTGAGTTTTTGTTTTATGGTCACAGTTGACGATGTATGTTCTATTTGTTTTTTCTATCAATGATGTATTGATAAGAATGGTTAGTATCTGGAAGTGTTCATTGGGTTTATTTGATTGTGAATTTGAATATTAGTTAGTGATGATCCTACAGGATGTTGATCTATGATTAAGTTGATACTATGACTCAGTATGCCATTGACTGAGTGGGTTATGTAGTGATTCAGTATTAGAATTCAATGATTTGAGATCTATACATAGATTTAATTCATAAGAAACCTGTATATACATGGGTATGCATCAAAAAAATTGCATATATATTCTAAAATTAATTTTGATCAGGGATTGCAGTGATGACTAACAATGTGATTACTCACTGAATGGTTGAGTATTAGTTTGAATGATTGATTGGTTTTGATTTGATCTGTTATTGATTGATTGGTAACTTGAGGTTGGTTCAATATTCAATGGCTTAATGTTTCAGTGATTCAGTTGGTTTACAGTGATTTCGTGATTGTATTTTAGATTCTATGATTCATTATTTAGTATTGAGCATGGTGTTTGGTCCAGTGTGAAAATTTGATAAAAGGTGGCCTACAGGTTTTAATTTTTTTTGAGACAGGTGTATCCAATGTGAGACATTATGAAACGTGTTCCACAAAATGCTGAGGGTTGCAGCCTTTAGTGAGGAGGTAGCATATCCCTTCCGATAGGAGCCAGTAAATGAGATGAGGGGGTTGTAGCTCCCTTCCAGTGAGTGCTAGAAAATGAGTAGAGGTTGTAGCCTCCTATTATTTTTTTCAACTAGGGTCAAATTCCACATTGGATAGCTCAGATGATTAATATAATAATTTAATTATATTCCTCTTTTCAAGAGGATAAAAATCTACCTATAGATCAACACAATCAGTTAAGCAGAAATTAAGTTATGAATTATTTTATTATTTTATGGGTCGGCCTAACCACATGTTGATTTGGTCAAAGCCCCAAGCAGTACCTCATATAAATATAAGTGACCCCAAGTTCATTTGCACACATTCATTCATGATATATTCTTCATTCTATTTTTTTTTGGTCATATTTTTTGTTTCTCGCTTGCACAGGTAGGTTAGGAGAGGCTCACACAGTGGATCAGGATCATAGACAGAGGCTCACAATAGATCTGAGTCTCTTGGGCTAGATCCACAAGAATTAAATGATAATATAACGGCTTAGCTGAGTAGAGCCTCGTACTGGGTGTATTATTCCCATGACCAATGAAATCAAAGCCACAGGAAGAGCTTGTGAAGGGTGCGTCCAAGCTCTTGAGGTCAGATCAGGTTGATCTGAAGCATAGTCGTGGGCACAAAGTGTCCTCGTAGTGGCTAAGAGACCTTTAGTCATGGGCAGAAAGTGTTAAGGCTACGACCAAGAGATTTTCGGAGTAGATCTAAATTGGTTCACCTTATTTTGTTTCACAGTGCTTCCATACATCAGTCGTTCAGTCACAGTTGCGTCAGAACAATCATTGACATTCTCCTAGATTCAGATCTAGGACTTCAGAGTTGAGATCACTTGGTGATCTATCAAATCTGTGTTTTGGTATTATAGATTTTTTCATCTATAGATCAGATATGTTTTTTTCCTCTGCAATATGTATCTACAGTCCTCATTCAATATCAGTTGTATTCATTAGTTTGCTACAACCAATGTCAGTGCATTTTAGTTCTAGATTTAGGCTCCTTCAAGAAGAAGTATGGTTATGGTTTTATTGCATGTATGCTAGTTGTTTTCTGCATCGTGAAGATATGTATCTATGGATCATTATACTCTTGTTGCTAAATCATTTTATGATGATCTAAGAAGAATAATTTGCAAGGGTTTTCCCTGTAGTGGGTTTTTCCTAGGTCTTGGACCAATCTTGGTGCCTCCATGTGTTCATGCTTCTCTTCCTTTGATATTTTACTTTCCTCTACTTAGATGATGATGGTATTTTTCTTTCTGCATAATTTCATATTTTGATGGTTAATAATATAGATCTGTAAAATGGTATAATTATTGGGGGTTAACTTAACATCTTATTAAATAAATGTAACTATCAAAGTAAAGAACAATGTCATTCTATGAAAAATTAACATGGTATCAAAGCTGGTTGAAGAAAATCCATGGAGATAACCCCCAAGGAGACACTTTTATGGAAGAAAGTAGAGGATGGTAGAGACCTAAAATAATTCCAGGGTATGGAGAAAACCCTAGGCAGTTAGTGCATAAGGGTTTTAGAGAAACCCTAGTTTATGGTAAAGTCTTGAGATTTGATGTATGAAACCCTCACATAGCCTTCGTAAAGATGCTCAAGTACATGGGATCATTTTGAAAGATGACCTGGTTATTGATTAAGTTTCTAATTTAAGGAAACATTTTTTTATGGCCTATGGATGGCTCTTGAAGGATGGTTCGAGAGGGAGAGGATCATCTCTCTTTAAATATAAGTATTCCTTGACTTATGATCTTACTCATTTTTACACTTATAGATCTGATTTCTATTATTATTTTTTACTTCCTGCATGTATATCTCCATAAAAAGATGTGATGAGTGGATCCCTCTTGAGGATATTTGGAAATGCATGAAAGATGGCTAGATCTGGAAAAGGTAAAGAGGCACTTGAGCACTACAATATGCCTATGCGAAGGTGCACAGGTAATAACACTAGGTATGCATGGTATATTATTTTAATGTCATGATTCAACTACAATATTGGATGGCTAGGTAATCCTTATGGTATATTGAGAATGTATCATTCTAAAATGGGCCATGCATGCATATAAAGGTGATTGGGATTTATGTTTCCTATGATGAAATTGTGCACCTAGTTGTGAATGTTTTGATCTTGATTCTGCAAGGCTACTTATTGCTAATTTTGGATATAGTGGCATAGATTGATGATTTTATAACATCTATTGTTTTTGAGATCCTGATCTTGACTCTAGTGGATGATACTCTTGACTCTTGATATGCATAAGATATGTTGGATCTTTTATAGAAGTTTGCCTTGTTTATATGGTATTGATAATGCTTGTGATAAGCATGATGAAATCTCATGGAGAAAGAGTGATTTCACTTTGTTGGTATGTTGAATAATCTATATTGATCCTATTGATTATGATATGCATGGAATTGGAAACTGTGATGATAGAGGCATATTTATGAGATTGATGTTTTAGATCTTTGACTATCTGCAGTTATAGCATGCAGTGAAATTAAATGCTCTAACTTGATGTATTTTTATTGGGATCATAAGATTGTGTTTTCACATCAGTCTGCTGCCCTGATCATTCAATTCCAACCCTTGACAAAATATTTATGACATGATGTTGATGATCATGATAGATATGTGTTTATGATCTAACAGATATGATGTTGCATGACTCCATGAAATACATGTTGATGGCATGAATGAAGTGGATTCTCATTCAGAGGGGGAATATCTCTCCTAAAATATTCTTACTCATGTTGCCAGTGTATTATTTATTGAAATATGATTTATGAGTGTTTGACAGTGTTGATCTACAGTAGAGGTTTGAGCCTCATTCTCACAAAGGAAGGCTTATAGATGTGACTACGCTTGATAGGAACATAATTGAAGCTTTGTACAATGAATTCGTTCTATACTCTGAATCCATGGATCTTTGATTTTTCTTTCCATTGTAAACTGATTTATGGAATTGCTAGAATTGAGCATGAAATCAAATGGTCACTTAGAAGATGTCAGTTATGCAGATGTATTGCAGATGCCAGTAAGATCTGTCAGTGGGGAAAGTTTGTATATTTGAACTGAACTTATGTTTGCAGGTGATTGAGACATTCATATGGATACATAATTATGTTTGAGGATTGTGCTACATGTTTTGGTAGATTGATATTGATAATTTTACATGATGCCTAATGATTGAGATATGTCTATAATTATAGATCTTACCATAATCGCTCATTTTGATTTGAGATGATTTTATCTAATGATAGTTGATTTTCCTAGATGAATATGTTATGTGGGAATATTGACCTTCAATGTTGTATGTGAGTATACAGAAGTATGGTTTTGTATTTCCTTCCTTGTTCCTAGCACAATGGTTGTTGTGAGTTAGTATGAACATGCATGACTTAAACTTGATTTATATGAACTTGCAGCTAGTGATGAAAATGGCCTATAATGACATGTTAAATGACAGAATTAATGGCTTGATAGTGAATGAAGTCAAGACTTGATATGTGCTCCACCTGTCTCTGGTTGAAATAATTGATACTATTAAATCAATGTCTTTGATAATATTTTTGACGGACTCCTAAACTTTGATGAGATGATTTTGTTGACACAACATTTATTTGTGCAAGGCCGATTATGTTGGCATGGTAAGGAATTATTCTCATAGAGAGTGTTGCATGATGAAAGATCCTCGATTCATATTTTTCTATATTTGACAATTAATATTTGGTGAAGTCAGGATAATGAGTTCCAACTTATGGCCTCGATTTTCGATTATGGCTTTGATTATACATAATAATAGTCTATCCTTGACAGGTGATGAACCTCTAATCTAAGTAAGAGGGAGATGGATTCTAAATATGGTAATGGTGTATCATGGCATGATGAATTGATTTCTGGAATTTGGGAAAGAAATTCCATATTGCAAGAATGTTCAAATGTATTTGTGTAATGTAAATCCTTGGAAACTTTGATTTAAAGTTCAAATGTTGATTAAACGTGACATGGAATCTATTAGTTGGTTGAAGAATTGATGTTCCATTTTGAACATCCATCCATATATGATGTGTATAGAACATGATTAAACTCATGATTGAGATGCTTCACTCATAATTTCCACCAAAAATCTTTTATTTGTTCTACTCTTAAAGGTTGAGATATTTCTCCCATGATATGTAGTTGCATGAATGAACTGAAGATGTTTTGGATTAGTATTTTTTAGCACATTTGGATGTTACCTTAGTATGAGATCTATCATGATATCTTGGATGAGAGGTCCATAGCACGACCGAGGTCGGGTACAATGTTGCTAGCAAGGCTAGCTATGAGGCATGATGTAGAAGCTCCTTAGAGAGCTGACCGAGCATGATCTGGATAAGACATGGATACAATATGATGACAGAGAATCCAAAATAAGTATAGTTGGGACTATGATTTTTCCATTTATTTGAGACAGTGCAGTTATTCGAGACAAGATTAGGCTTGTGATTGGCACCTCCTGCAAAGGGAGGATAATTATAGTATCCATGTGTGATTGACACCTCCGTGAAAATGATGATGGTTATGGTATCTTGTTATGATTGGTATCTTGTTCTGATTTACATGATTATGTATGATTTAACATAACACTTGATTTGATGTCTTGTAGGAACAAGAATCAAAAGATATCATATGAGAGTAGCGTTGATCGAGGACACTGAGCCAACTCTTCCTCCCTATTTGAGCTCCCAGGATGACGAATTGAGATAGAAGGCTCCTGGGGTTGAGGGACCTCTAGACAATAGGGCATATTCCCTATCTGTTACCCACGGTTGATAATGTTTCTCCCCTATCTTCATAGGGTCATAGAATGCTTCTCCCCTATCTGGTTTATGTAGAGTATACCCCAGATGGCATCATACCCACAAGCAGGGCTTGTCGAGATTATCACTCCTCGTTTGGCCAACGATTTGAGAGTGTACTTGGGGTGTACAACCCAAGGTGATTATGATGCAATTGTTCTACCACATGACTATTCAGGGTCATCAATGGGAAGATCAGTAGGAAATAGGATGGGTTCAGATAACCTTATGCGGTTCTGGGTTGAAAGTGAGCTCCCCGATGTGATATCAGAGTCGAGATGGTATCCCCTACGTGGATGGATATCCTATTGATAGATATGGGGTTGTAGAGGTATAGCTCCCCCATGAGATTATGGGTCAAAATATGCTCCTTGATGTGGTTACAGGTTGAGGCATCCTCCCTGATGATATGCACTTCGTTGATGATATTCCGGGTAGTAACCCAATGGAAGGGATTCGAGGAAGATATCCTGATGGATGAAGGGTGGTAGCCTATGCTCCTCTGGTGATAAATTATTCTTCTAGATCTGAGAATGTTCAACATACAAGCAGGAACAATCAAGAGATAAGCATGAAGAGTACATTGATGATTTATAATGAGAAAGGTTCATAACATGACGACTACATGAAAGAGATTTTCAATGACAATACGTGATAATGCATGAAGATAACATAATGGAATATTAATCGATGAACATATATCATCAGATTGAGTTGAGCTGTAATGACACCTCGATGCAGAGAACTACAAGCAAAGATTGCAAAGTGGAATTCTTCCCACTTGAGAGGGAGTGTTAATTTTTGTAACTAGGGTAAAATTCCACATTGGATAACTCATATAATTAATATAATAATTTAATTATATTCCTCTTTTAGAGAGGATCAAAATAGAGCTATATATCACCCCAATAGGTTAAGAAGAAATTAAGTTATGAATTATTTTAATATTTTAGGGGTCAACCTAACCGCATGTTGATTTGGTCAAAGCCCCAAGCAGTGCCTCACAAAGTTATAAATAGAAGTGACCCCAAGTTAATTTGCACAAATTTTCTCATGATATATTCTTCATGCTATTTTGGTTTTCAGTCATATTTTCTGTTTTTGGCTTGCACAGGTATGTTTGGAGAGGCTTGCGCAATGGATCAGGATCACAAACAGAGGCTCATAATAGATATGAGTCTCTTGGGCAAGAGCCGCGGGAAAGAAATGCTGAGGTAGTGGTCGAGCTGAGCAGAGGCATTATTTGGGTGTGTTATTCCTGTAGCCAAGGACCTCAGAGCCACGGGAAGAGATTGTGAAGGGTGAGGCTAAGCTCCTGAGGTCATATCGAGTTGATCTGAAGAAGAGTCATGAGCACAGAGTGTCCCGGTAGCGAATAAGAGACCTTTAGTCATGAGTAGAGTGTGTTAAGGCCGCGACCGAGAGATTTTATGAGAAAATATGAATTGGGTCACCTTCTTTTGTTTGTGCAGTGCTTCCAAACATTAGTTGTTGAGTCAAAGTTGCCTAAGAACAATCATTGACAGTATCCTAGATTTAGATCTAGGACTTCACAGTTGAGATCATTTGGTGATCTATCCAATCCATGTTTTGGTATTGTATATCTTTTGATTTGTAGATCATATATGTTTGTTTCCGCTACAATATGTATATAAAATCCTCATTCAGTAGTATCCATGTTCGTTAGTTTTCTATAGCAAGTGTCAATTCATTTTAGTTCTCAGATTCAGGCTCCTTCAAGAAGAAGTATGGTTACTGTTTTATTTTGTGTATGCTATTTGTTTTAAGCATCGTGAATATATGTATCCATGGATCATTTTACTCTTGTTTTTTAGTCATTTGATGACTATATAAGAATACGAATTTACAAGTGTTTTCCCTGTAGTTGGTTTTTCCCTGGTCTTGGACCAATCGTGGTGTCTCTATGTGTTCATGCTTCTCTTCCTTTGATATTTTACTTTATGTTGCTTAGATGATTATGGAATTTTTATTTCTGCATAGTTTCATATTCTGATGGTTATATATATACAATGGTATAATTATTTGTGGTGAAATTAACATGTTATTGAAGAATTGTAACTATCAAAGTAAAGAACGATGATGGTCAATGAAAAATTAACACCTCCAACAAGTAGGAGCCTATGTGCTGGTAAGAGTCTACACCAGAACAATATGTAATGAATATTTTCTTTATAATAAAAGAAGAATACAGAGATGACAACAACGGTGGTTCTCTCCCACATTGGGTTTCCACCTAAAATCCTAGTGTCCATATGTGTTGATGTGTTTCTTTTGTGTCTATGATTTATTTACTACTCACATTTACTACATAATGAATGAATAAAGAAATAATGATGGAATGATTAAGTTAACAACTAATGGAAATGCTGAAAAATTGATTAGCTAAATATATGTTTCTTACATTCATTGAAGTCGTGTATACATGGGAGTTGGTTGAATAACAGTAGTGTAAAAAATTATGAATTTGAAATTGAAGATCAATGTGAATTAAAAATATTTATTCATCCCCCCACCCCCACCTCAGTATTTTTCCTAACACTTTTTCACTCAAAAACTTGAGAAAACATTTTCACCTTGAGAGATTTGATCCCTCTCGGTGCTTGATAGATCTGAGGTTAAGATGGATCTAGGTTGGTTTCAGTTGTGTGCAGACATAAAAAAATTGTTGAACATTTAATTATTCTAATCATTTTAAATATGCTAAATATATCTAAGATTAATCTGGTCATTTTAGTTTTAAATTTTCTCAGTTATCTCAGCTTGTAGAGATGATAGATATTGTTAATAACTTGAATGTTGAAAAATAATGAAATAAAAATTTTGAATGCAAAGTGACAATGTAATAGTGTTGAATAATAGAAAAAGTGAATATTAATAATGTACTCAATTACATTTAGTATTCATTTTTATCAATCTCAAACGATTTTCTTCTGCTATTCTTATTGATGCACTTGTTAGTTTCTCCACCTTTTCATATGGATCATATGAGAATGGCAGTTGAAATTGTAGGCCATTCAAATATTAAATTTGATATATTGTAGTAAACATCATACTTTGTCTCTCTTTCTCTCCAATATTAATAACAACTTTCTCCAATTTCAACCATTGTGACATATGGAGTGTTAAACCCTAGGTAAGTTTCAATGATAGTTGTTTTATATTACCTCATTTGAATGCAAAGTTACTAACATTGTTTAATGATGGAAAGTGAAAATAATAAGAATGTATTCAACTATAAATAGTTTACAGTTTCAGAAGAAAACATTTGAATTAAGTGAACATTTTATTTAAGATGAAAATTCAAGTATCTTATTTATGGTTGAATTATTGTAACATAGAAATAAATGCATGTTGTCAATAAAAAAAATTCATACACTGAAATTAATGCACACTATTAATCTAATTAGTTTGAAATTAATGTACATCATACACCTTGTTTCATCAAATATGAAATAAACATATACATTGAAATCAATGCATTTAGTGCAAGCAAACAAATAGGATTATAAATCAACATCCAAACTAAAATCAATGCATATAGTGCAAGAAATCGAATAGGATTAGAAATCAACATCCACAATGAAATCAATTCCTCTAGTGCAAGCAATAAAATAGGATTAGAAATCAACATCCACACTGAAATCATTGCATCTAGTGGAAGCAATCACATAAGATTAGAAATCAACAACTACACTAAAATCAATTCATCCAATGCAATAAATCAAATAGTATTAGGGATAAAAAACTACACTAAAATAAATGCATATTTTCCAATGAATAACATTGCATCTACCCATCTATGTATCTCCCATCTCTCTCTCTCTCTCTCTCTCTCTCTCTCTCTCCCTCTCTCTTCTTCCCTCTTTTTCCCTGCCATTTAATTCTATGTCTCCTTCCATCTCTCCTTTGTCACTCTATCCCACCCCCTCAAACACACACTCTCTCTATTAATATCTATGTATCTCTCCCTCCTTCCCACTCTTTGCCTATTTCTTATTCCCTCTCTCCCCACTCCATCTACATCTCTTTTTCTCTATGCCTGTCCTTATCACCCCCAAACATACACACACTCTCTCCATATATATATATATATATATATATATATATATATATATATATATATATATATATATATATATATCCCCCTCTCTCTCTTCCCCTTCTCTCCCTCTCTCTCCTTCTCTCTCTCTTTCCTCCCACTCATCTCTCCCTCACTCTCTCTCCATCTCTCCCTTGTCACTCCCTCTCTCTGGATGCTTGATATATCTAGGGTTAAAATGGATCTAGGTTGGTTTATTTATTTTTATGATTTTTTTAAAATCTTGATAGCATGAGATTTATTATTAGACATGTGATTTGATGTTTATTATGCCATTTAATTTATATAACTATTCTATTCTAATTTTCAATCTAAAAATTTGACACTAACAACTCCTTACACTAGATTATAAAACACATCTTAACCCAACCAATTTTAAACGAAGAATTAAAACCAAACCCTTCTTAAAAATAATAATTCCATAGTAATTAAAAATTACATCTTAACTCTAATATTACATCTTAATTTTAAGGCTAATCTTAAATCATACTCTCATACTCACTTGAATAATATATTTACCATTAGTTACTTCCCACCAAAATTATGTCGTAAGGAATTCCTCTTTGAAAACAAATCCCCGAGCTACCACTGTGTCCATGTCTACGCCATTGGATAAAATGTTAGATGATTGAAATTATTTAAGCCATTAGATCCACTACCTCCTTCATTTACGCTCTACTAACTACCTAAATAACTCACCAAGCCCTACTAATGTCTCTTCCACCTCACTTTGAAATGTGATATGAACTCTCAAGTTTATCTCATCTCACAGTGTTCATCTTACGGTGTTCATCGCATGAACATTATTCTTTCAAAGGTACCTTCCCAATACGTAAATGGTTGTATTTTAATTGCTCTACATGTAAATTTTCTTAAGAGATTTAGAATTTTTAAACTAAAAAATGCAAAAGTTGTCAAGGATAAAGTTTGGGTATAGTGATGCGAATTCTCTCTGAAATCATTTATAAGTTTAGCATGTGATTGTCTCTGAATCATAAAAGTCAAAAGAGACTAGCAACCCAGAAAGATTAAATAAGGTTAATTTCGATTTACAAGTTTTATGGGCTAATGGTGTTATGTTTGTTAATTTCTTTCTTGCTTCCAGCATCTTCGCAAGTATTTGGAGTGTAGAGGAACGATCACAAAGGGTAGAGTGAGCACTGTAACTATGGAACATTATTCATTTAAAGGTACCTTCCCAATACCTAATGGTCTGTATTGTAATTTCTCTACATGTCAATTTTCTTAATAGATTTAGAATTTTTGAATTAAAAAATGAAAAATATCTTAGGCATAAAGTTTAGGTATAGTGACGTGATTCCTCTGTGATCAAACTCTTTTGACACTGGCAGACGCTCTGGAAAAATA
This sequence comes from Pinus albicaulis, assembly GCA_034641835.2. Taxonomy (NCBI): domain Eukaryota; kingdom Viridiplantae; phylum Streptophyta; class Pinopsida; order Pinales; family Pinaceae; genus Pinus; species Pinus albicaulis. Next base: position 832,060,330 of record CM076575.1, read on the forward strand.
ATTTATATTAAATAAGGGCAATTTCAATGTCTTGAAATTCAAGAAACTTCCCACTTTGCAATGATACATATTCTTCATAACCCTGCCTGAATTTGTAGACACTCTGCACTTTTGTGTGCCACACATCTTCTTCCAACACAATAGGTTCGCTTCATTCAGATACTCTGTCAGAGATTCAATGATGTATTTGGCTGAAATCAGAAAGTTTTTCAGATAAGATGCCACACACAATCCATTAACTAGTTTCTTAATAACAATTTTAATCGCTTCTTCGTGCAGGTTAACTGTTTATTTGCTTTCCACCTCCAAACACGACCTGCATATCATGGTTGCATTTCTTTTTCTGACATTGAAATTTATGGATAGCTCAAAAGTGCGTAGTATTCTCAACTATTTTTCTTTCTTTATTTTGTTTCTTTATGTTAGAAATATTAGATAGCCTGTTTTTTAATAAGAAAAAGTAACCATATGGCTGGGATCAGGATGGAAAGGTTCACTAGGGTTTCAAATCCTACAAAACAAGTGTCGTGTGGAAATAGAGAATGTAATTTTCATAACAATGCATGATCACCTTCGAGATTTGGGAAGAGAAATCGTGGACGCTGCAGGATTGTCTCGCTTTGTTAGCCTTTGGATAGAGGACACAGATAATTTGTTGCAAAAATGACCGGTAAGTTATAATCCATTCAATCTTTACAAATTATTCAATAGAAATGTGTTCACGTTTTTCAATTATTGATTTTTTAATGAACATGTAATTTCTAAAGTGAGGTTCGACTCCAGTATCTCAAACAATATAACATCAAAATATTAGAGGTATAATTTGACAAAGGTATTTTCCCAGCCTTCAGCGTCTCCAAATCATCATGCGTAATAATTTGGTGAATGTAATGGGGCGATGGAGTATTGGATCACCTGAAGCCAGATATTGAGGGAATTAGAAGGCAGACTACGCGGTTTTGCAAGAAAGCTCAATTTAATGATGATCGTCCTTTCTCTCCATGGCAATCAGTAAAGGCTTACTGTTACTTTTTGTCTATTTTAAATGCATCAATGAGCTTGCATTAATTATAGGGCTTGTGGTTTGTTTGTGTTGTTGCTATATTTTTATAACACCAATGCCATTAAATACTTATTTAAAATTAAATAGTTGAAAATATTTGGAAATGATTTTTTAAAATTAAATAGCTAAAAATATTTGGAAAAGAGTTGGTGAAAGATTTAACACTTTCAATGGTCCATTTCTATAATTTTTATCAATTAACAGTAATTTAATAAAACTAGTGATCTCCAAATTGCAGTGACAACTCCACCATTGCTCCTTACAAATGCTTAAATCCTCATTGTAGATGCTCCTTTTGGTTACATAATCTTCTTTAATATATATTATTTGCATGTGTATTTAAAAAAATACAAATTATACCTTCGAGATAATAATTGTGAATCCCTTGTAATTCAATCTATGTTTTAATTTAGCACTTTGTTTTGAATCATGGAATGGATAAAATTTAAACCCATAACTTAAATTCCATTGTTTTTTCTTAGTTATTGGTGTTGTGCGTGTACATAGATTACATTTCAATATGTGCATGGAACAATACAAAATCATGAAGGAAGTTTTTTTTAAGTTTTTTTTTTTTTTTTTTTTTTTGGGAAAGAAAAAAACTTTGTTATATTAAAATAGTATATAAGCTTGATACATGCTTCGTCTTAGCACTTTTTGAACATGCAAGATAATTCAGAAAGGTCAAGACCAAAAGGAAGTTGTGCTCCTACCAAAATCAGAGACAACAATGATCAAATGTTCAATGACATAGTGATATACCAAACCCTTATGAATGAACATAATGAAACAAAATATGACCTGCACATAGGCAAAAGCAAAAGATCTATAAAGGGACCAGTAGTCGCAACCTAATAAAAAGAACCACTATCCACAAAAAGTAGAAACGATAGTCCATCAAATGATAGTTCAACCCAGAACATGATAAAACGATAGATAGAAAGAAAAAGATGCATTGTGCAGAATGATGAGTACAGGCAGCTCACTTGTATGTAGCTGTAATACCTGTGCCCATGTAAAAACAAATTCCAGCACTCACGCAGCACAAAAATTATGGATCCAGTTGCATAATTAAAAGAACAGGCTCACTTGTAGTAGACCATTTTGAACCGGCTCATTGATAGATTTCGTCAGGCTCGCTTGCAGTGTTCGAGGATAGTTAGGGTAGTGGATAGATATAAGAAGCCACCTGTCTAGAATCTCTGATATGTTTAATCATAATAGACCCGAATGGTGCCTCCAGTCCTTTTATAGAAAGATAATCAGACCTCATATTATTCTCTCTAAATATATGAGTCATCGAGAAGGCCTGGAATTTGGATAGGATGTATAAGACGCGATCATTCCATCCATTTAGGTGTTGAACCTGCATCCTACACTTACCAGAGATCCCATCAATAATGAATTTGGAATCACCATATACGTGGATACTAGCAAGTTCAAGATGAAAGGCCACCAAAATCCCACTCCATAAAGCCATGAGCTCGGCCTTATTGTTAGTCCCATAGCCACCATTCCAATAAATAAGATAACATTCCAAAGAAGACAATTTAATCCATGCCCCATGGCCACATATACCATCCTTCTGAGCCCCATTAAAATATATCGATGGAAGAGAAATTTGGTGTGGGCAGCAATGTATAGAGAAGTCAACTATAGAAAAAGTCGACTTTGTCAAATCCCCCATCTATCACATAATGTTTGCATGAATCCTTCAAATGTCGAAAGGGATATCTTGAAAGATCAATTGGTTCCGGGCACCCCATAACTCCCAAACTACATAGAAAGTCAGGGATTTGAAATTTCCATTAGTGGCCTCCCATACCCCAAAGTTCTATTCACAGTTGAGTGGCCTCCAATTTAGGTCATCTTGAAGCGGAGTGAATAATCTCCAAACATTAAGAGACAATGTACAGTAAAAAAATAAGTGCATTATAGTTTCTTCGTTTAATTGGCAAAAAGGGCATCTCCCATGCCCTTGTATACTTCATTTACAAAAGGGAATCCCAAGTGAGAATTTTTCCCCTTCGGAGTAACCACCCAAATAGAATAATCTTTTTAGGGATATTCCATCACCATGCCGGATAAAGATGAGACAGGGTACAATCATCAATCTTCTCTTTTATGATTTGAAGGTATAATTCTTTTACCTAAATGTCGCTTTCCCGAAGGGAGCCATCCCATATGAGCCTGTCACCTTCTCTTTTGAATAATAAGCCCAATGATTGAAGGGAACCCACGAATCGATCCCATTTGCATATTTCCAGAGCCTGCAAGCCAATTAAATGTGAAGATTTCCATATCGATGCTCCAAGTTCCCAATAAGATATAAGATTAGATTGATAGAGGCCCCTTTGATTAAGCCTATGAATTAGTATCGCATCAAACCCAGAAATTCCGTTCATACTCATGATTTTGTCACCACCTATAAGGATCTTTTGGCCATTACCAAAGCACCATGTCAGTCTCCTGGCTAGGATATATATGATATTCATAAAACTGCACCAAATCTGAGAACACTTAAAAACTCGCCGAAAGGTTCGACGATACAGCTAAAGAATGGGATCACCCTGTATATATTTATGGCAAATGATCATAGACTAGATCCCTTTTCCATTTAAAACTCGCCACAAAGATTTAGTAATCAGGGAATTTGTGAAAGCTCGTATATCTAGTAACCCCCAGCCTCCATAAATTCTTGGCTTGGTGAAGTGATTTAATTTGCAAAGGTCAAATTTCTTACGTTGTGATGCACCAACCATATAAAGTGGGATATCATTGCATTTAATTTCCCAACAATGAAAGCTGGGAGGTAAAACAAACAAGAACAACAAACCATAAGCTGAGATAAAACTGCTTGTACCAAAATAAAACGACCACAAAGTGTAAGCCACTTATTTGTCAACTTCATGATTTTATTTCTATACTTGTCAACCAACCATAACCAGTCCCAGTTTTTATATGTACAAGGTATTAGTCTAAACCCTAGATAGGTAATTCCCTACATAAGATGACTCAATTGAACCCCTAAGCATCATTTATAGCATCTGTTATAGCATCATTTCTCACCTTGACATGATTCATGATTGCTTCATGGCTCTATGGGCACCCATTCCTACAGACTTGGACAAATTCACTTAAAAACAGTGGAAAATCCTATGTTATCTCGTATGCACCCGTTTGGAAGGAGTCTTAGCGAGGCAAGGGGTCGGGACGGATCTCACTGTCGTCCGTGGTATTCTGGAATAATCGTGATCCTCCACCTCATTGTACGACGAGAGGGGTAGTTACGAAGTGATCATGCTGTTCCCAAAATAAACGTGTTAGTGTATGCTTTTATGTATGAGAATATTTGTTATACAAGCATTCATTATGATTTATTTAATGTTTTATATGAATCTCACTGACATTTAGAGTAGATATATGTTGTACAACTTGTCCCTTGTGCTGGTTTCTTCTTGTATTTCAGGTTAAGAAGGAAGGACGGTTGCTGGGGGTTTGGACCCCACGTGGATCTACTTCAAACGTAGAACCAACGGGTAAATCTCTCATTCTGCTCTATTCAGTTTTTCTGAACGTGCATGGTTGTGTGAGTCTCTGTTAAGTAGTACGCCCCTGCTCTGTGGAGGTTGTATCCCAACCAACCTCTAGGGTGTTATTTCCCCGAAACAGAACTGGCGACTCCGCTAGGGATCACATTCTTGTGATTCTCCTGTTGGTTGTTTCACTGCTTGCAGGTTACCACGCTTTTTTCTTCGTCTTTATGCGTCCGTGTACTTGCTTTCTTTACAAATGGCTTGAAGCTGATACCTTTCCTCTGTGCTTGTGTCTTTTATTTTTCAATATCTTTCTTTGTATAATAATGCTAGCTTTGTTTGCACACACGCGTATACCCGCGATTTTGTGTAGAAGGAACCGCGTATACGCGGATTTCCCTCGACACAGACGCGTATACACGCCTGTTTCATAGCTGCAAGGTCGCGTATACCTAGGCCGAATTTGAAATTTCAAGATTCTGGTGTTTTTGGTCTTTTCTGGCTGTGGAAGCCTGTGTTTGCAGAGTCTTTGTACTTACTGGAGTGTGACAGAAGTGGTTTTAAGTCTTGGTTCTCTTTCGTTTGCCCGAAAACTGATCTTTTTGGCGAAGTGTTTTTGTTGGTGCTAGCACTCCTGGATTGAGTTCCAAGATCGCTTTCTGAGCGTTCTTGGCTGTTCTGCTTTACCAGAACAGAGAGTTTCTGCTCACTGACTCGCTCCTATCTTTGTGTTGTGCTTCGCATTGCGTTCTTTGATTTGTTTTCGATTGGTTTTCTTGAGTTTCATAGGCTAGGGTTTTGTTGCAATTTTTGAAGATCTTTTCTTGTTTCTTTGGAGTTTTGTGTTGCAACAAATTTGCACTATTTCTCTTGGCTGTTAGATTGAGTTTTTGGTCTTCCATTGCTCTTATTGATCTTGCTATCATTAGCCTTATAAGGTTTGGGGGCATAGCCGAAGTTTATGCTTGAAATTCGGTCTCGTTTTGGCTTGAATTGGGATAGTTGTTCTTGGTTTTCTTGAAGCTCTTGTTTTATAAAACTAAAAAGTCCAAAAAACATTTGTTTTGCTTTTTGTTTTTGCATATCAAAAACTCAAAAAACATTGTTTCTTGTTTTTGTTTTTGTTGTTGCCTTTTTCATTTTCGTTTGGTTTCATCTTTTGGAACTTTAGTGAAGTTTCTTGCTCCTAGTTTTTAGCTTGATTTTGAGGAGAGGGTGTCTTTGATTTCTTCTTCTTCTTGTTGTGTATTTTGGTGTCTTATATTGAGAGTTCTTGTTTGCAAGAATTTGCTTTCTGGATATCAAAAGATGAGTTAAAACTGAAGGAGCCTTTTTGGGAAATTTCACCTTGTTTCAAGAGACTTTTTGCATCTTAGAATTTACATGCTAGTGGTCATTTGCATTAGGTGCATTGAATCATTTAGTTAGCTTCTTAATTTTTGTGAGTGTGAGTTTGTAATTCGAAAAGAAAAATACATTTTTAGTCTCGTAGAACTTACATAGAAATTGCTCTTCATCGAAAGACTAAGAACTGCATGTGCATGTAGTCAGGTTTTTATTAATTTCTTTTGCGTCAGAACATCATTGGTTTCAACTCCATATCCTTCTGAATTAATACAACAGCCCTTAAAATAAGCGATTTAATCTAAAATCAACTAGCAAGTTTTATTAAGTGTCAATCACCAACTAGCTAGGTTGTAGGGCCTTGGAATAGGAGAGAGGAGAGTTAACTCTCCAAGGCCGCTCAAACAAACATAGAAGTTTATTAATTGAGCGAAATCCAACTCCGTGAGGTGGACTGGGAAAGCTCTCATCCGAGAGTCAAGCGCGAGGAGAAGTGAAGGTTAAGAAGAGGGATACCCCCCCTCCAATTAGCTGAATCTAACCTCAAGACCGTTCCGCCCAGCTTCTGATACGGATTGGTGTCCATAGTTGTTGTTCCTAGGTTCCACACAGGTGACTGCGGGGGGGAATACCTGTGGTACCTGAGGCAGACGTCGCATCACTTCCAGCAGTACTTCTGGGGGGTGCCCTTGCGAAGCTTGGGTGCTTGAGCCGGCAAAGGCTGTTGTTAGGAGGTCGGCGTAACTGTTTCTGATACCTTCGCTAGTTTTTCTGGGCCCTAATCATCCCAGACTGCTTTCGGAAGGCCCTATACTTCGCTTTCCTGTATTTTGGTGTCCGGTCCTCATCACCCGGAGCGAAAATACTTGGAGGCTGTTTGCTTGCTGTTTCTCAGGGATTTTGATTTTAGTGAGTGCTCTTTGCTCCTAGCTTGCCTAGCTTTTCACTTTTCTTGAGTCTAATATAATAAATCTGTAAAAGTGGCTGATCAAGCACCTCGACGTTCGAGGAGAATCCGGGGGTTATCTCCCGAGAGCGCAGAGCCTTCTTCAAGAAGGCGTAGGAGCGATTTAGCAGGTGGTTTTCACCCTGTAGAGTCTGACGCTGTGGAGAGAGATCCTCCACTAAGTTCTGAAGGTTTCGTTGCTGATTCCGGTGTCGGTTCCGAGAGGAGCGTTTCGCTCACCTCGAGAGTATTGTTTCCTCAGGAGGAAGATTTTCAGATAGAAGATATACCTGAGCCTGCAGCTACAGGTCCATCTCCTCTTCCTCTTGATCATCCGTTTGTTATTCAGTACGTCGGACCGGAGTCTGAGAGACCGCCGGATCTTCCATATCTTGCTTATCTTTCGATGGCCACGACTGAGAACGCGGCTTCTACCGCGTGCATGTCACAGACGGGGACTTGATATAAACGAGGCAAGCACTATTGCTCTATCTTCGATGCTTCTAGCACCGCTATGTTTGGCTCTGGTTCACCCAAGCACATGCTTCCCAACTGTCCTCTTTTCGTTTCGTGATGTCCATTGGCCGGAAATCCTCTTTTCTTTTACCGGGCCAAGTGTACCGGGATCTACCATGTCCAACATGGCTAGTGACCGCCCTTCTTTTCAGGGTTTCCCCTTTGGGACTGGGCATATTCCTAGTCCCAATCCTTCTTTAGGGTCGTTTCCTTTCACGTCCCAGACCCAAAGTTTCAATCCTTGGGCTCAGGGGCCAAGTTCGACTGCTTTTATGGGGTGGAATCCTATGTTTGCAACGTCGGGGGCAGGGAATCAGTTCATCGCGAGTCATCCAGGGAATGCTCCTTTCCCTGCATCGAGTGCTTATCAGTCTTTTTCTCCTCTATCTAATGCATGGAACCCCTACCAGGGGCTTACATCTTCAGTCAATACTTCAGCGGGGGGAACTAGTCTGGGTCTTGGTAGCTCGGCGTGGGGAGGAGGTTCTTCTCCGTTTTCTACGGGTCCTTTCTGGCAGCCTGGTGCCTCATCAAATCCAGGCTATTCTTTTTAGAATGTGGGAAATCCATCCCATCAAGGATGGAATTCTCAGGCTCCGCCGCGATTACCATTTCTGGCAACGTTAAACTTGCCAGACTTGGCGAAGTTAACTAATGACCCGATTCGGTATAGTCCGGGGTGGTCTCCGGTTCCAACCAAACTTCCTTCAGACATTCCTAAGTTTGAAGGTAAGAATGGTGAAGATCCGGCGGACCACGTCACCACATTCCATTTATGGTGCTCTTCCAACTCTCTGATCGACGACTCGATTAGATTGAGATTATTTCAGCGCACCTTAACTGGGAATGCAGCTAAGTGGTATATAGAGCTCACTGGGGGCAGTTTCGCCACATTTGGAGAACTGGTTGTTACTTTTCTTAACCATTTCCAGTTGCCTGTCAGATATGAGGCTGGGACCGAACTCCTGGCTAATTTTAAGCAGGATGAGGCAACTCACATTTCTGATCATATTCAGGAATGGAGGAGAAGGAAGAGGCTTATCAAAGCCCATATTCCAGGTGAGTTCCTTCTCGAGTGGTTTTTGAAATCGCTTCAGTCAGATATTTCAAAGGATGTACCCATGTCAAGGGTATATTCCGAGGAGCAGGCCATCTTTAGGGCCCAGCAGCTAGAGTTGATCTATTCTCAGTCTGGCATGCTTTACAAGTATTTGCCCAATGCTCCTCGCTCCAAATTGGATCTATCGAAACCCAAACCTGGTCCGCATGATGACGGACTTGTCGGATCGGTCAGTAGTAGTGCAGCCAGCCTGCTTTCTCAATTGCAGCAGTTGTCTTTACAATCTGCTTCTTCTGGTCAGGCTGTGCCTGCTGATTCTTCACCTTCCCAGTCTTTGTCCATTAATGCTGTCCAATCTTCTCAACCCAAAGGAAATCAACAGTCCGATGGGAAGAAGAAGGGACGTAATAACAAGAAGAAGGGAAAGAATGGGAAGGGCAATGCAAATAAGACCAACGAGCGTGTTGGTGAAGGGCAAAAGGAGAAAAAGAAAGTTAAGTTTCCGTGCAAGCTTTGTGCCGGAGACCATCTCACGCATCTTTGCCCGAAAATTCAGGATGCTCAGCGCCTGTTATCTCAGCAGGGTTCTTCTAGTTCCCAGGCTGTGCTAACAAACCCTTTTCCCCAAGGGCAGCAATTAATTGCTGGCGCGAATCAAAATCCCGGGGCTTCCTCTGGAGGTCCTCAGGAAGGGGAAATTCCATCGAATATCTTTATGATGAGTGCTCACGTGGATGTCGCTACGAGATCCCGTGATTATGGCGGAGAGGAATCTTCGAAAGCTAAGGAAGTTCCTGATGCTACTGAGCCGCTTCATATCACGAAGCCAATTGTCGAGTCTATGCCTCGGATACCGAAGGCATCCTCTAAGCGGTCAACGATTAATCCGAACATGAGGGCTGCCCAGAACTACTCGATTGTAGAAAATCTGGCGCAGAGTCCTTGTGCTATGTCAGCTTTAGAGGTACTCCAGTCTTGTCCGGCTCAGCGCAGTGCTTTGCTCACTGCCATTGGAGCTATAGATCCGAAAAATTCTCTTCTGATTACCTTTGATATGAAGAATTTTAGGAAGAGACTTCCTCATCATATGGCCTTCCATATTAAATCATCGTACCGGAAGACTAATATCTTTCGCACGGTCGTTGATGAGGGTGCTTCTACTTGCGTGATGTCTCTCGCATGCTGGAAGACACTAGGATCTCCCAAAGCTGTTCCATCTAGCACCATTCTTACTGCATTCGATGGCCATTCTCATAGGCCCCATGGTATTGTCCCGGCTTTGCCCATCCGTGTTGGGGGCAAAACCGTTAACATAGAGGTTGAGGTAGTAGATGCAGCCTTGGACTACAACCTTCTGTTGGGGAGGAACTGGATATATGATATGGATGCCATTGCATCCTCACTATTTCGGATAGTATGTTTCCCCCACGAAGGGAGGATAGTTACGGTGGATCAACTGGACTATCCTCCTGTAGACCTGGATGCGCCTCCTGACTCATCTGTCCCTAAGTTGGACAATACTAAGGCGCTTATCGAGAATCTGGGAGTTGGAATGTATTCTTCCCTGATGGGATCTTTTGATCTTCCTCCTCCTAAGGTGTCTATCAATGCTATTTCATCCTCCAAGGCTCCCCTTCGAATAGAGTTCTTTCGAACTCATTATTTTTCGGATCCTTGGACCTTACCTTCCCCAACCGCCACTTTGGAGGAAGGGCAAGTGGGTGGAATGGCATTCCCGATTTCTGCAGCTGAGATTGCATATCAGTCTGTTGTTGACACTGCAGAGTCTGATCCAGCTCCTCTTTCGCCGGAAGAGTTGGATGGTGATGTGGCTCCGGCTTGGACGCTTACTTCTTCTTCTGCCCAGGATTGTCTAGATACCACTCTTCCATCCGAAGAGGCCATCCTGGAAGCAATGACAGGTATAGAGAGACCGTGGGATGACTTGCATCATCGGTCTTACTTCCTACCTGACTTGAGCGAAGTCGAAGCTAGTTTTCCAAGTCCTCAGTCTCCTGGACCTGTTCACCCAGTCTTGAGCCCCTTAGCACCAGCACAGGTTTATGCTGAAGGGAACATGGCCGTGATCTCTCCGACTATCCCGGTGAACATCTCCAGGAATCCCAACATTATCGAGAACGTTTTCATTGGAGCTGAATGTTCCCGTGAAGAAGTTCAAATCTATACCGAGCTCTTCAAAGAGTATAGGGATGTTTTTTCTTGGTCTTATGAGGAAATGCCTGGCATAGACCCATCTATCGTCCAACATGAGATCAAGACGTATGAAAACGCTAAGCCGGTCAGGCAAAAACTTTGTCCGGTTAATCCTAGGAAGGCAGCAGCTATCAAAGCTGAAGTTGAAAAGCTGCTTAAGGCGGGATTCATTTTCCCAGTTCCTCTGACTGAATGGGTTTCAAACCCCGTTCCCATTGATAAAAAGCAAGGAACAATTCGAGTGTGCATCGATTTCAGAGACCTGAATAAGGCGTGTCCTAAAGATAATTACCCCACACCCTTCATTGATCAGATTATTGATGAGTGTGCCGGTAACGAGATTTTTTCCTTCATGGACGGTTTTTCTGGTTATAATCAAATTACTATCCGTCCAGAAGATCAACATAAGACCGCATTTATTTGTCCCTGGGGTACGTTTGCATATAAGAAAATGCCTTTTGGTATGAAAAATGTTGGAGCTACTTTTCAGCGGGCCATGTCTTACGCCTTCCACGACATCAAGAAAATCATCGAGGCATACTTAGATGATCTAGCTGCTCATTCTCGAAAGAGGATGGATCATCCAGGTCACCTCCGGCAAATATTTGAGAGATGTCGTTTTTATAAAATTCGTTTGAATCCGAACAAGTGCGTTTTCGCGGTAACATCCGGTCGGCTGTTGGGATTTATCGTGTCTAGTGAAGTGATAAGGGTAGATCCCTTCAAGGTTGAGGCAATACTTCGGTTGCCTCCCCCGTCTTCAATCCGTCAACTTCAAAGTCTCCAAGGGAAGTCTAACTTTCTTCGGAGGTTTATCGTTAACTATGTTGAGATTACAAAGGGATATATGAGACTGTTGAAGAAATGAGTCCCTTTTCTTTGGGACGACTATGCTCAACGCTCATTCGATGCCTTGAAAAAGGCATTGACCTCTGCTCCTTTACTGAGTCCACCCGATTATAGCAGAGATTTTCTTTTGTATCCGGCTACAGCAGAATCTACCATTGGTATGGTTCTGGTTCAGGAGGATGATGCTCTGGCTGAGCATGTTATTTACTACCTTAGTCGAGGACTGGTAGGACCTGAACTGCGATACACCCCGATAGAAAAATTAGCCTTAGCAGCAGTTCATGCTGTGCAGCGACTCCGGCATTATATTATTCTTTGCAAAACTTATGTCTTGGCAGCTGCCAATCCATTTCAGTTTGTCCTCAGCAGGCGAGTGATTGGGGGCAAATATAATAGATGGATTGTGATTTTACAGGAATTTGATCTTGAGTTCATGTCCGCCAAATCCAAGAAGTCATTAGTCTTTGCGGAATTGATCTCCGAGTTGGCCTTGTGGAGAGGAGATGATCTATGATGAGTCCTTTCCGGACGACTTGTTTTTTATCTTCCACAAGATCCTTGGTATGGGGATACTACCGTGTATCTCCAGACCGATCGCGAAGCTTCTCTTTTCGAAAGACGAGCGTCGAAAGTCGCGTCACTTAGCTAAAAGTTATCCGATTATTGGTGATGCTTTATACCGTCGAGGGGTTGATTCAATCCTAAGACGCTGCTTAACTTTCGAAGAAGCCGAGGCTGTGCTTAATGATTCTCACGGTGGAGCTTGTGGGGGTCATTTATCAGGGCTTGCTACAGCCCAAAAGATTTTGCGCGCTGGCTACTTCTGGCCCTCGATTTTCAAAGATTGTATTGAATCGGTCAAGAAGTGTCATCCTTGTCGAGTGTATACTCGAAAAATGCGCGCTCATCCAGCTCCGCTTTTTCCAGTCGTTACTGTCGGACCCTTTACAAAGTGGGGTATGGATTATACTACTTGTAACCCGCCTTCGGCAAAAGGTCACAAGTACATTATCGTAGCGGTAGACTACTTTACGAAGTGGGTCGAAGCTATGCCTACTTTTGGGAACGATGGTGAGACTGCAGCTCTTTTCTTCTTCAACCAAGTTATCGCTCGGTTCGGTGTCCCTAGAGAGATTGTCACTGACCATGGCAGTCACTTTCAGAACAGTATGATGGCTGAGTTGGCTCTTAAATTGAGTTTCCGGTAGGAGCATTCATCTCCATATTATCCTCGGGCCAATGGCCAGGTGGAAGCCGTGAATAAGTCTTTGAAGACAATTCTTCAACGGACGATTGATAAACATAGATCCAACTGGCACATTATGCTATATCCTGCACTCTGGGCATACAGGACGTCAGTTAAAACTGCAACTGGCTTTACTCCGTTTCAGTTAGTCCACGGGGTGGAATCCGTATTTCCTATCGAATGCGAGATTCCTTCCCTTAAATTAGCTGTTGAGCTTCTTCCTGACACTTCTAGTCTGGCAGAGCGGCTTCTTCATCTGGAACATCTTGATGAGCAGCGTCGAGATGCCGCCACATTGAATGAAGCGCATAAAAACAGAGTCAAAGTTCAGTACGATAAGGCGGTTAAGCCTAGGGTCTTTTCCGAAGGTGACCTTGTTTTGGTCTATGCCCAAGAAAAAGATGCCTTGGGGGCAGGAAAGTTTAAGTCGATGTGGTATGGCCCCTATATCGTCAAAAAGGTCCTTAAGAAAGGAGCGTATACCTTGGTTGACTTCGAAGGAAATGAGTTGTCGGAGCCCCGAAATGGGCTCTATCTGAAGAAGTATTATGCCTAGGCTTTGGCCTCGCATTTTGCTTTGTATATAGTAGTTTTTTGTCTTGTACATATCTGTTTGATTTTCGATTTTTGATGGGATGGTGATGTTTTTGATCTGCTTTGGCAGGTTGTGTTGATGTCATGAGTCATTATGGTTTCGCCGATGGTGCTAGTAGACACACCTGGAACTTAGCTTCCGCGGCTTGGGTTCTACACTATCCTTCCGGTCAGCTGTTGGTATCAAGAGGGGTCTGCATTGGTCCTGCTTCCAATAACGTAGCAGAATACACTGCAGTCATTCATCTACTCTTGGAGGCAATATCTTTGGGTGTTGATTCGTTGGTAGTTTTCTTGGACTCCCAGCTGGTGGTGTCGCAGTTGAACAACACTTATCGGGTACGAGATCCATTTTTATTACGATTGTTCTTGAGGGTACGTTTGTTACAAAGGTCATTTCAATTTTTAACATTCATTCATATTCCTCGAGCTGACAATTGGTTTGCCGACTCATTGGCTAATCAAGCTTTAGATTGGCATATTAATCATTCAATACAATAAAATCTAATCATCAAAAACATCATACATTTGATACATTTATCACATCACATCAAAATATCGCTGTATATATATCATCAGTATGTCAAAAAACTTTACAAAATTTTGGATCCATCAATGCCGTACAAAACTTGGGCTTATGCCCCATCATGTTCAGTCTCAAAAAAATATACAGTCATCTAATATGTAAAATCTGTCTATTCCTGAGGACCCTGCCCAGCGTTCCTATAGAACATCACTGCAGTGGCCACACGGCGGAACAGTCTAACCCAGTCCTGGGGTACTCCTACAACCCGTCTCTGGACGGCTTCTGGCAAGTCCTCCACAGCAGCCAGAGGGATTTGGCGGGTTAGCCCCTCCAAGTTTCTCTGCACGGCCTGGAGGGTCCTGTCAGAATCCGCTGTCTCTGCTTCACCTCTGCGGCGCTTGTGACGTGCTAGGCCCTCAGGACGCACTGGTCCAACATCTGAAACATGATCATTTTTCATTTGTCAGTCATTATGAATCCAATCCAAAAACATGTTTGTTTTTCATTTTTCATATATATTTGAAAAATCCAAAAAATCATATAAGTTAAAATTTTTGAAAAAACTTACCGACTGCTCCCCATGCTGCACCGGGTGGAAGTACTAGATCTGGATCTCCTCGGAAATCCATCCCGGCATAGGGATAGTCATCCACTGCGATGATTTGTTCTCTCCACCATAAGAAGAACTCATCATCCCAGGTGGTGCGGGGTACCTCGCTGCCCCCCAGTCTCTTCATCATGTCTGCCCAATGGGCGATTCTTGGGTCCCGAGGGCTGCTAATAGTTGAGATGACTTTGGGTCTCAAAGATGGAACTCTCTCGAAGAAGAATGTAGTCAAAATGGTTCCATAGCCAAAGTGTTTTGTTCTTGTTTGGCGAATGGAGGTCGGTTGTTGTTTCATGTTCTGTAGCAGGGCAGTGCACCAATCATACACATGAATTAAGCACTCTACAACTATGCTCATGTGCGTCCTGGACGCCTGATGCAGTGAGGCAGATCCTGCCACTCTGCCGATGGTGAATAGGAGGATCTTCATGTGCAAGTCCTTGATATCTCTGATTGCAATCTGTGTGCCAACTTTCTTGGAATCTTCTATGCAATAGATTTGGACATAGTCCTCCACGGTTAACCCTCCCAGGGGCCTTCCGTGCAGATCCACTGGGTCTCCCCTTCTGGAGAGTCCAGTGATGAAGTATATATCTTCCACTTCTATGCGTAGTGGCATTTGATCAATGATGAAGCAATCCTGATCCGGTTCCCAATAATTTACAAGCATTTCAAGCAATCTCACATTACTTTTCATATTGGGCATTTTGAAAATTTTGAATAATCCACAGTTTCGGAGGACATTTTGTGCCGCGCGATCCTGCATGACCTCTTGGTCTATTGCGCTGTGCTCACGTTCCCTCCAAGAAATAGTCATCCTGAAAAATTTCATTAAAATTTGCATTAGAAACTTCTTTTTGAGTTATGGACCTGCGCATACGCGACTTTTCCTGTGCACAGTCGCGTGTATACACGGCTTCACTTCATTGAACCCGCGTATGCGCAGATACGCATTTTTTAAGAAGGGTTTCTAGGCAAAAATTCACTTAATTTTAATTTTTAAACGGACAAAATGATTAAACAGGATGAATAAGGAGCCTACCCGAAGTTTCGCTGAATTCCGACGGTCGGTTGTTCCTGATTTGACGAAACAAGTTTTTAGCTCCAGAGCTCTTTTTCCAAATCAGCTATGCAATAATGAACCAATTGAGAGGTAATTTGTGTATTTATGGCTAAAAAATTGAAATTTTTTGCAAAAATTTCCTTATGCTTATTTTTTCGATCTGTCTTATGCTGTATAACTTGATTGCTTGGAAGTGCCTAGTTTGGTATGTTTCAGGTACATTTTGACGATTTCGAGACTTTTTCCGGTTTTTGACCCATGGTTTCAGACTCTTCACGGCAGGTATATGATCTTCACTGGCATATAGGTTAGGGAATCACTTTCCGTTGCATCTTGCATTCTAGCCTCCATACTGATCACTTGCCTTAGGGTCGATCCCATCAGGTCATGAGTATTACACTCATTTCACTCGCCGATTATTTAATCATGACTTGATGGTAGAGCCTTCCTTTACATGGGCTTCCTAGTTAGTTCCTTGCTATCACTTGTTGCCCATGCTGCTTTTTATGTAGGCTCGGGAGTCCTCTTTAGTCCCGCCATGTCTTTTGTGTTGAATCTTCATTCTTCTCCTTCATCACTTATCATTTTTCTGGCTTATACCCTAGAGGCTCCCTGGTGTCGTTAAGTTGTATTACTGCATTGCATATTGGCTACTTGTTTATCCCGGCCTTTAGCCGGCTTCATTTGGACTCGATGTTTAAGCCAACTTTTGACCTTGACTCTCTGTACAAGTTAACCATTGCATGCACTTAGCTATCGCGACTTGACACCCTTTTACCCATGGATGGAACATTCCTTTGAGTATCGCTTACCAGTTTCCACCACCTTGCATTGAGCATAGGATCGTTCCTATCCCAGGAACTAGTGCATCTGTTTCTTGATACTCGTTCTATCCATTGTACCATAGCATTCTTTTATTCTTTTTCAGGCTTATTATATGAAAAAGACAAAAAAAATCAAATATAACAAAAAGAGCGGGAACGGGATGTATCTTCGTTGTTTTGATGGCAGTACAGAGTCAGTTTTGTCGCCCTTGAACAAAGCACATATACTTATATATATTTCCTTCATTTGGGATGGTTCTAGTTTGACCTAGGTTCGGCCTTTACCATGTT
>CM076575.1:832077108-832163599 GCA_034641835.2 Pinus albicaulis
AGTAAACTGTGCTGAAACTGAAAAATTGAAATAGACAATGGTGGGGCCCCAAGTGGAATAGGCGGGTGACCACCAATATCCACCTGGATCATTCCTCCCCCCTTAGGAAGCAATGGTCCCCATTGCGTTAAGTTCCTCCATGAGATGAGGAAATTTCAGCTGAACTTGGTCCCTGGTGAACCACTTTCCTTGGTGCAGGAGTTGGCCAGCTTTGACAACCCGATACAGTTGGATCTGCTGTTGACGAGTGTTCTTGATTTGCATGTCCATGATACAATCTCTGGTGGCCTGTTCCATGCAGTCTGGGTTTAACTCTGTTGGTGTGAGTTGTTCTGCAATGTCCGAGGTGTCCAATAGAGGTGGAAAGTAAGGACGAAGGCGATCCACATTGAAGACTGGGTGCAGACCAAGGAATGGTGGAATACTAAGCTCGAAGGCATTGTTACCTACAGCCTTGGTGATGGTGTACGGTCCGTATCGGAGCGGGTGAAGCTTGCGGTGAGGTCCAGTGAGGCGCTCCTTCTGCAAATGTAGCCATACTTTGTCGCCCACCTGGAAGTGGTGTGGCACCCGGTGTTGATCATGGCGTTGTTTGTACTTCGCATTGGCTCTGTCCAATATATCATGAACCTGTTGGCGGATGTGTTGAATGCGCTCGATGAAGCTACTTGCTTTGTCAACTTCAGACTGGACGTGCGCTGAATCGGCCTGAGCAGCTGCAAATGGCATGGCTACGTCAATGGGACATAGTGGCCGGAATCCCAAGCCCACCTGAAAGGGGCTATGGCCAATTGAACTGTGGAGAGCCCGGTTATAACTATGTTGTACATAAGGGAGGCTCTCGTCCCATGTGCGTGGATGATTTGAATTGTACATGCGCAGAATGTGTACAATCATTCTGTTGACGACCTCTGTCTGGCCATCTGTTTGGGGATGGAAAGCTGTGGACTTGGTGAGCTTGGTATCCAACATCGACTAGAGGCTGGACCAAAATGTGCTGAGGAACCTGCTATCTCGATCTGATATGATAGACTGTGGGATCCCAAAGTGCACCCACACTCGTTCAAAGAAGAGTTTAGCAGTGGCTTCTGCTGTGATATTCTTCTTGTAGGCCGCCATAATGGTCATCTTCGAGAATCTGTCGACGACCACAAAAACATAGTCATTTCCCTGCTTAGTAGAAGGCAGGCCCAACATGTAATCCATGGAGATGGATTCCCAAGGTCGACTAGGGGTAGGAAGAGGAGTATATAGGCCTTGCTTCTTGATGGTCAGTTTGGCAATGGCACAAGCAGTGCAGGATCTGATGTGCTTCTCGACATCCTTTCGAAGGTTCGGCCAATAGAAATACTTCTGCAGGATTGCTACTATTTTCTTGACCCCGAAATGCCTCGCGACTCGACTGTAGTGTGCTTCCCATATCATCTTGGCACGCTCGCTTGAAGGAACACAAAGGTGTCCCATGTGACATAAAAGTGCATCTTGGAGGTGAAAATTTGGAACTTGCGTACCCCCCAAGAGTGCCTTGTAAGTTTGGCCGAATTCCGGGTCACTCTCATAGAGAAGCGGCCAATCAGAAGTCTCGTGCCCACAAGAGTTGAGCACAGTGGTGAGCGCCACGATCGGTGGTCGGCTGAGGCAGTCTGCAACATGATTGGTGCTACCCTTCTTGTACTTGATGTTTAAATGAAATTGTTGCAGATATGTGGACCACTTTTGATGGCGATCATTCTGCAACTTCCCTTGTGTCTGTATGAACTGCAAGGGCCTGTGGTCTGTGTGGATGATTGTTTCCTTCCCCAAAATGTAATGCTTCCATTGTCGACAAGCTTGCACAATGGAGTAAATTTCTTTGTCATATGTGGGGTACTTGCGAACTGTGTCAGACAATGTCTCACTGTGAAATGCCACTGGATGTCCCTGTTGAGTAAGAACTGCCCCAATAGCATAGTCAGAGGCATCTTTCTCGATCTCAAATGGCTGTTGCAAGTCTGGTAAAGTGAGCACTGGGGCAGAACAGAGGCGGTTTTTCAGTTCTGTGAACGCCTTCTGTTGAGGTTCTGACCAAAAAAATTTTGCTCTCGCTCCTCCCTTGGTGACTTGACTCAAGGGCCAAGTGATATGAGAGAATCCCAACACGAACCTCTGGTAGAAATTAGCAAGACCCAGAAAGCTGCGAAGCTCTGTTATAGTGGTTGGGGCTGGCCAATCCCGAATGACTTGGATCTTGGATGGATCCACATGCACCCCCTTTCATCAATAATGTATCCCAGATATTGAACCTAGCTCATGCCAAAAGTGCACTTCTCCAAATTGGCACACAACTTGTGTTGCCGCAGTGTTTGGAGGACTTGTCGGATGTGGTGAAGGTGCTCTTCCCAAGTCTGGCTGAAGATCAGAATGTCATCCAAGTACACCACTACAAATGAGTTGGTGAATGGCCGTAAGATGTCATCCATCATCCTCATGAAGGTGGCGGGAGCATTCGTCAATCTGAAAGGCATGACCAGCCATTCGAAAAGGCCTTCCTTGGCTTTGAAGGCAGTCTTCCACACATCGGAGAGTTCAATTGGTACCTGGTGATACCCAGACTTCAGGTCGATCTTGCTGAAATATTTTGCACCTTTGAGTTGGTCCAGAAGGTCATCAATCCGTGGGATTGGGTACCTATTCCAGACAGTGATCTTGTTCAGCGCCCGATAGTCAATACAGAGTCTCCACGTCCCATCCTTCTTCTGTACCAACACGATCGGGCTCCCACAAGGCGATGAACTTGGTCTAATGTGACCTTTCTGCAACAGCTCCTGAATCTGCCTCTTGATTTCATCATTCTCCAGAACAGAGCGCCGATAGATCGGTCCATTAGGTAGCGGCGCACCGGGGGTCAGATCAATCGGGTGCTTGACCTGACAGTGCAGAGGAACCCCCGTGGGTGAGGTGAATATGTCCCCGTACTCCTCCACAACCTTATCCATTTGTTGTTGTTGTGCAGAGGAGCCCTGTCTGGAGGTCGTGGCCACAGTCTTCTTCTTGCCCTGGGGGCGGATCATCAAGAAAACGAATTTCCTGGTTTGGGAAATGAGCTTACTGCATTGTTTTGCAGTAACCAAAGAGATAGCGGCAGGAGGTGGTACCTCTGGTATCCTGTACAACTTATTTCCTAAAGTAACAATAACAGCACGAGGTCGAGACTCATACACAGCATGACGCTTCCACAAGTATGGTTGTCCTAATAATACATCAGAAACATCAATAGGAGCAACGTCACATAATACCTCATTCGTGAAGGGCTTGATGCTATAGGGAAGGCGGCACTACTGGCTGACGCGGAGATCTCGTCCTTGGTGAAGCCACCCGATGGTGTATGGATGTGGGTGAGCTGTGGTCGGCAAGCCCAACCGCTTCACGGCGTCTGCAGAAATGAGGTTCTTTTGGCTCCCATTGTCGACAATAAACTGCACGGGGGAGCCCTTTACCCACATCTGGGAGTGGAAGAGACACTCCTCCTCCTCTAGATATTCTGATTCCCCTTCTGGATCTTCGTAGTGGAAATAGTGGCATTGGGCTCCGCATCAATAATCTGTTTCCTTTTTTCATTCCCCTTGTCAGGTTTTGATTCAGAGTCGGAGCAAGCATCTAATTTAGAAGCCCTGATCTTGGCCACCAGCGACTGCCTGGCCCAACACTCACTTGTGTTGTCAGTGGAGCCCTTATGGAACTCACACCACTTTCTCTGTCCTTTTTCTTAGCTTTGCTAGTGCTACTTGTCTTTCGGCTTCGATGAGTTGTCTTTAGCCGCCATGCCTTGGCTCGTCCTTGTTCTCGTTGGTTTGATTTTCCTTTCCCTGTTTTTGATTCGCATCCAGCCCGCTCTTCGCTTGAATTTCTCAGTTTAATCTTGGCAAAGATACCACGGGACTCCAACAGCGAGGAGATGTCGAGAACCCATTTCCTCCTCGAATGTATTCGTGCGTACACCGCGATACTTTAGCACCAAATGTTTCTATGAATCTTTGATACCCAAATTTGTGCGCAGGGTATGGAACAGATTCGTTAGCTCATGCACATCTTGATCCCTTTGTTGTCGCAGCGTGGTCCATTGTATGTACTTGTCCTCATAGCTCCCCACGGGATAGTACTGTTCCTTGACGGCGTCTCGGAAAGAATTCCAAGCTGGTACGGCCGAGAACAGAGAGAGTTCTTTCTGGTCCTGGTTCTCACAGTAGGTTTCCCACCAGTCCTTAACATGGGGGGTAGCTTTGAGGAGTGCAAAAATAATCTTCTCCCGGTCTGAAAAGTCATGAACCGAGAAATATCCTTCTAACAGATTCAACCATTTATCTACAGCATCTGCGTCTATTTGACCCTCAAATATGGGAATGTCAAAATTCACTTGTACCTTAAAAGGAGTCGCGCCTCCAGAGTGGCTGCTGGATGCAGATGCGCCGCCGGTGGGTAGCCGTTGAAGGATCTGAGCAAAGTTATCCATCATCACGTTCCTTTGTCTTTCGAGGGCCTCCTCGAGCAATATTTTGATAGGATCTCCTGCTCCCTCATCTTTCTTTTCGTCCCCCATGGGCGTCCGTCGAGGTTTGCGAGGCCGATCTTGCAAAGGTTCCACCAGATCAAGCCCTAGCTCCTTATACCCCGACCTCGTTGGGGACATGCAAAGAAGGATCGAGAAAAAGCAGACCGCTCCGATACCACTGATCCGGATTTATGCAGGAACGCAACAGAATAAACATATAACCATAAATACAGAGATGCAGCGGAAATAACACTTCATTTCATTAATATCAAAGAACTAAAATTTTCTTACAGACAGAATGGAAATAAAACTAGCTAGGGCGCTGGTAGCTATCTCTGAGAAGAGATGTGGCGGCTACAGGCCTCTGAACTGAGTTACAATGAGGCCCGAGGGCCTATTTATCATTTAGAAACAATGGGAAATCCTAAACAGCCAAAACCCTAACCCTAGGAGATGAAGCGCCAAAACTATGGGCCCCGTTTGGGTAAATTGGTGTTTCAACTTCCCAGGGGTGTAACTTTGGCATACGATCTCCGTTTGACGCGTACCATACCTCGTTAGAAAGATATATCCGAGGAATGCAAATTTGGAACGAGAAACATTGGTCCATGGACCCATTTTGCTCTCCATTTTCCCAAAAAACGTCGTTTAGGGCCTCAAAACGGCTCCGAAAGTTTAGGACCCGAAAAACTGCTAAAAATAGTAAACTGTGCCGAAACTGAAAAACTGAAATAGACAATGGTGGGGCCCACTTCATGATTTTATTTCTATACTTGTCAACCAACCATAACCAGTCCCAGTTTTTATATGTACAAGGTATTAGTCTAAACCCTAGATAGGTAATTCCCTACATAAGATGACTCAATTGAACCCCTAAGAATCCAACAATAAAGTTAATTTCATCCATATCCCCATTGTCAAATAGTAAGATAGATTTCCCTCTATTGATGCATAGTCCAATGGCAGCTCCAAAACGAGTAAGAAAAAAGTGCAGATAAAACCATTTATTCCTAATAAGATTCCCAAAAACCAACAAATCATCCAAAAAGAGAGAGTGAGTAATTCATACCGAAGGCAAAAAATATAAGCCCGCAAAGTATCCCACATTTTTTTCCATCTTCAAGAGATTACTGAAGCCATCCATAATGAGAATAAAGATAAGCGGAGACAGTGCACATCCTTGTCTAAGTCCCCTTCCAGCCGTGAAGAATTCAGTTAGCAACCCATTGATAAGGATAGCATACCTGACTGTGCTAATACATGCCATAATCCATCAGATAGAAGTCATAGAGAGGTCGACCTTAAGGAGAGAAAGTATAATAAAGGACCAATCCACAGTGGCATAAGCCTTATGTAAGTCAATCTTCATGATTAGAGCCTCCTTCTTTTGTTCATGTATAGTGTGCATTTCTTCCTGTGCAATATCCACAACATCATGAATCGATCTTCCTTTCAGGAACCCATACTGTTCCTCAGAGATGAATGTGGATAGAGAACCTCTGATATGGTTCGCTATGATTTTTGATGTTATCTTGTATAACACATTGCATAATGCAATAGGCCTAAAATCTGCAAATGATATGGGGTCAGATGCTTTTGGAATCAAGGCAATGAAGGTTGGGTTCATGGCCCTGGGTACATAACCCAACAACTGAACCTGTTCAATCACTATGAGTAATTCATCCTCTAGTAAATCAAAGAAATGAAGGAAGAATTCAGCCGGCCAGCCATCTGGTCTGGAGCTTTTATCATGAGCAAAGGATTTCAGGATGACTTCAATTTCCCCTTTTGTTATAGGCTTCTCTAATGAATCATTTTCTAGTTGGTCAAACATTCAAGGCATGTATTCAATAACCCATCTCTGACAGTGTGCATCAATACCCACATCCGCTTTGTAGAAATCATTAAAGTGATTGAAAGCCTCCCGTTGGATCTCTTTGGTGGAGAACTTCATAGTCCCATCCAGAGCCTTTATTTCCCATATAGAATTTTTATTTCGTCTTTCGTTTGCAAATTTATGAAAAAACTTGTGTTCATGTCACCCTCTCTCAGCCATTGAATTATACGCTTTAGTTTCCAGGTTATTTCTTGGATTTTTAGGATATCCAATTTGCGCGCTTCAAGCTCTGTAAGGACAGAATACACATCCGAATCTGGAGGGTCATCTAACATATCCTTATATATTTGTGCAATGTTGGCTTCAATACTATGATACTCCTTTTTAAGCATCATTTTTTTCCTTCGCTCCCATTTCTTTACGATAACCTTTAGCCTTCTGATTTTATCTGCCAGCTTCCCCCATCCTCTTGAACCTGCATTCGACACATCCTCCTTCCAGAAATCTGTCACTAATTTGTTGAATTCCGGATCTGATAACCATACCTGATTGAACTTGAAGGGATAACCCTTAGGCTTAGGTTCAAGACGCCAAGACAGAAAAATAGCCATATGATCAGACAGGGTGGAAGATATCACCCGAGACCGCGGATTCCCCAGAAGCCGATAAATTGATGATTTAATCATCAAGTGGTCTAGTATTTTTGCAATGTATTCCGGGCCCCTGCATCTATTAGTCCAAGTCGGAACTATGGGCTCAAGCTTTATTTCGGCCATCCCATAATCATATAGCACCTTCCCAATCTTTTCCGCAAGAGGATCGTTCCGCACCTTCAATCCCCAAGATTCATTTGCTACCAGAGTTGAATTATAATCTCCCATCATCATAAGATTTTTGATAGATAGGATTCCACATTTTTCCAATCTATGCTAGAATGCCCCACGGTTCTCACAGGGGGCGTATAGGTTGATAAGGGATATCTGCTCTACAATCTCTTGAAAATAGCCATATAAGAAAATACCGCCGGAAAATTTATAAGCTTTGTGATTTATCAAAAACGAGTTCCACAATACAAGCATGTCGCTTGCCCTACCAATGGCATTGATTCCCATAGCCTTCCACCCAGGACATATAGTGAGCATAGATTTAATAGAAATAGATCTAGAACATAAAGTTTCTTGAAAAAAAATCATGGAGGGATGATATTCAGCAATCATCTCACGCAGGCGAAGAAGCTTAGTCGGGTTGCCCATCCCCTTTATATTAAGAGAAAGAATAGACTTCATTGAGCACCCCCTTCAGGGCTGTTTTCTCTAAAGGCTCGAAAATCGTCCATAGAATAAATTACGGGAAATATGGTTACAATGAATTGTTACGGGAATCAAATCACATAAGATTATGCCTTACTAGTACTTATTACTATTTTTTTTATCATTATTTCGTTGCCAATTGTAAAATGCCATTAGCAATTTAAGTTTATTTTAGTGTTAATGTTTAATGGGCATGTTTATTTTAGAAACAACTTACTCAAACAAATTACAATTTAGTTTTGAAAATAATAGAAATTCCAATCTCATTTTAAAAAAAAAATATTATAGAAACTTTTGAAAATCTAAAATCTAGGCTATATTTTTGAGGATTTTGAGTTTTATAATACAAGTGGCACTGAATAGTTTTTTAATATATATTTTTTAAATTAAATTGTTGAAAATATTGGGAAATGAGTTTTTAAAATTAAATAGCTGAAAATTCTTGAAATGAGTTGGTGAATCATAATATTTTTTCTGAACTTATCCAATATTAGTGATATATAAAAATATTTTAAGAAATTGTATTATAATGAGGATTATTATAAATTAAACTAAAATTTATTTATAAAAATATAATAAAATAAAATAAAATAACATATAAAGTGACTCTAAATGATATAACTAACATTACTAACACTTTGAGATAAAGTTCAATGTCCCATTTTGATCAATTAACAGTAATTTAATAAGAGTGGTGGTGTCCGAATTACAGTCTCTACTCCACCATTGCTACCCACAAATTCTTAAATATTCATTGTGGGTACTCATTTTCCTTACATATTATCTTTAATATATATTAGTTGTACGTGTATTTGAAAAAAAATATGTTTTTTTAGATAATTAAACACTAATTAAAAGATACATATATTTCAAATGTTATAAAAAAATTGTGAATCCACTGCAATTCAATTTAGGTGTATTTTTATGTCAATGTTAATGGGCATGTTTATTGAAGAAACAATTTAGTCTAAGAAGGTCACAATTTAGTTAGGAAACAATAGAAATTTCAATATGATTTTGAAAAAATCATCTAGGTTATGTTGTTGAGCTTAGGATTTTGAGTGCCCCATGGGTTTTTTATAGTGTTAAATCAATTTTTTCCATCAAATAAAAAATATTTAAACACTCTCACAAACATATTTCTTGAATGATTTTTCATTGGATTATGGGGAGAAATATGTTGTTTGGGTGAAATTGTGGTTTGGTTAGACTTGGTTAGACACCGCCTTTTAGAATAAGACCTCCACAAAGCCTTCCACAAGTTTTGGTTGACCGGAGATTTAATTTATGGAATATTCTTAATTGTATACACAAATCAAAAGATGATAGTTATTTCCAAAGTAATTATGTTATTTTCCCTTTTAATTATAATTCATTAATTAAAAAAAAATGTCATATAAATGAGTTTATTTTTTTGGTCATGTAATATTGATAAGACTTGGTATTGTAACAAAGTCTATAATTACAAATTATGGATCTCCATGATAAATTGGTGGTGAATCTCCATGTGCATTTAGGCACTATTTGTTGTTTAAACTCAATTAAATCAACATTTTCAATGTGATGATACGGGTGATTGATATATTTGATTTTGTGCAGGTGGTGCTTCTTCTTCTCATAGGATATATAGGTTACAAATAACCCATTACAGTAGTCATTAAACCAAATTAATGATTTGTCAATCTCCTGTGCTACCACCTCATGATGTTTCCTTTGCAACATGTGATGCAATTTCAAATGGTAAATAGGAAAAGTGGGGTTGTTATGTTTCTAACTATTACATGGTAAAGGGAGTCATTACTATATGTAACTTGTTAGAGTAATTTAGATATGGCTAAAATTCGGCTAAGATATACATTACCAAATCCATTAAATTGTAAAAGGTCACATGCTTCTTCTCTTGATTGACAAAAAAAAATGAGTAAGCATTATTAAATGTCAAATGCAATTCCCAGGAAAAACAGTTCCCAAATGAACCTTTCCTTTGTCTTTTTTCCATATATGGCACAATTGGAAAGGTTCTCAATTAGTAGGAAAAATAATATTAGACAAGTGGGCTGATATCCTTTTTATTATTAGAGAACTTAGATAATCCCCTGCTAGGTTTTGGATATCACCTTCAGGTTTTTACTTGACCTCATTCAAAATCATTGCCATTACCAACTCCCTTTCATATCTGCTCAGGAAATTTCAATAGATATCCAAAAATCACGTTCTCTAATGCTCTGTTTTAAGCATGTTTAAGGGTGGACACTTTCTTGCTTTGATACAAGTTCATGGGTATTTTAGCAATGACAAAAAACGAGAATTAACATACCATCATAGTGGTGAAATTCAATATATATCCAAAAATCACATTCTCTAACAATATGTTTTAAACTTGTTTAAGCGTGGACAATTTCTTTCTTCAATACAAGTTGATGGGCAATTTAGCAACAACAAATAATGAAAAATAACATACTATCACAATGGTGAAATTCAAATGGAATAACATGCAATGATATACCAAATTTCCAGTTGATTTTCTTATACTTCTCAAATAATTCCTTTAGGAGCCACTAACGATTCCCATTGTTGACTTGATTTTGTATCTACTTCAATCCATCCATCTTAAGGTGTAGCCACAACAAATTCTCTATTATTTTGTTTAAATCTAGTCGTTGTTGTGCTTCAATGGGAGCTCATTCTAGGTAGACCTAAATCCCTAGACTATAGAGATACCATACTATCCCAACTGAAAATATCGAATGAAAAATTCCACGCCTATTTGCCAAAATCCTATCTTAGTAAATTTAACTGGTAATGAAATATATTAAAAACCAAACCACAATAAAAAAAAAAAGTCTTGAAATTTCAAATTTGACATGTCTCTGGTTTGTTTTTCATGTTTTTCTTTTTTAATGCCAAAATGTATGACTTTAAAATCCTTTTGCTATATATAAGTTAGATGTCACCATATATAATATTAAATATTAAATTTAATTGTAATGAAATGAAAGATATCTTGTGATGAAGTGAAAGATATATTCCAATTTTTTTATTCCTCACTTTTCATGTGCCCTCAACTTGATTGTGTATTTCAAGTACAATTTTCATGAGTATTTTGTTTTTCAGTACTCTATCAGATTTAAAAATATCATTATTATTTTTTTTAGCATGTAAGGTCCAATTCTTTTTATCATAAAATTAGAACTTTTAAATCAAATTTATTATTTTTTATTGGCACTATTTCAATGATATATTATTATTTTTTTATCCAAATTGTAAGGGTACCAAGTTAATGATAAAAAGAATGAATTTTTTATTCTTTGCTAATGTGTAAAATAAAATTTTATGAATAAAATCATGTAAAAGATTTTTATTTTTTAATAAAATCTTTTCTTAATAGATATTATCAAATATTTTAGTTATTATTATATTTATGTTCCAAATTTTATATTATTTTTATGTTTATATTTAATTAAATTTAATTTTATATATATATATATATATATATAAAATGAAAATGATAACCATAATTTATCAATAATTTATTTGTTAAAAGATTAAAGTAATTTGTTTACAATTATTGATTAAATTTATATTTATAAAATTATGTTAAATAGAAGTTTGAAGGTTAGTTTAATTGGTTGGAACCATTCATCTTTGAAATTGTTATTAATGAGAGCTCTTATATTAAATTTTTATGAACTTAACAAAGTAAAGCCTTTGGTGGTTAGACAAAGTTATGCAAAACTAAGAATCCATTTCTCTTTTTTATATTGAAGTTTAGTGGCTAGTTCATGCAATAAGTTGTGTTTGAATTCTATTGCCTCATCAACATAGCATGTTCAACCCTTTTCTGAGGGGAAATGGGATAGTTTGGACCTTAGGAGAGCAGTGGGTGGGGTGGTTGTAGGGGAGGAATGAGGTATCTCCTCTTGGGTGAGTATATAAGTTTTTTGATAGAGAGCCCTTATATGGGGTATTTTATCATTACTTTTGAGCATGGTATTTATATTGGAGAAAGTGGAGTAATTGCTTGCTTGACTAGTAATGGACAAGGTAAATTGCATTTGATTCATGGTTTTTTTGGTCCTTCTTGATGCATTGGAGGTTGTGTAGTTAGTTAAATGGGCTCAAATAGACCTGTTTGGTCAATTTTTGGAGTCTTATCAATTCTCCTTGGCGGCTAAGAAGAAAATAAGAAAAATATGGCACGAGGAAAGAAGAGTGAGTGCAGAGAGGACATATGGATAAGAGTAAATTGTCAAGTAGAAGATGGAGAGTATAGCAAGCAGTGCATTTAGTAGAAGAATCACCCAGGAAAGGATCAAGGGATAGATTGTCGAAGGGATCAAAACCTACAATGTTGAAGGGACAAATTAAAGCAAACAAACAGGAACATAACTATGCAAAAATTAGTCAATATCTATGTTGATTATAAGCACTTAATGATAACAAAAATATCTATCAAGAATGAAAATCTTGAACATAATATCAATTGTCATTTTTATTTTACTATTTGTATTTTTATCTTATTAAAGTGAAATAAAAAATGTATAATTTTGCTACTATTAATCATGTTTTTAAACTAAACTATATATTACACAACTATTGAAATTGTAATTCGTTGCATGATTTTATTCAAATGGTCATATGTAAAATTGGGTTAAATCAATTCATCAGAAAGTAATATATATGAAAAAATAGTTAAAAGCCATATTTCAGGTTAGAAATGGTTTTTTCCATTGCAATTTTTTACATATTAGTGGAATGTAGTTTATTTTATACTCCACCATAAATTCAATGTAAAGAAAGAAAGAAAGAAAGAAATATATATATATATATATATATATATATATATATATATATATATATATATATATATATTATAAAATTCATCCAATTAAACTTGGGCATATTTTATATAAATTACATAATTTAAATGTGTATGTTAAAAAAATCTTTTTTGGATTTCAACCAAAAATATATATATATATATATATATATAAAATACCAAAGTGTAAAATATTAACATTATTTCAAACATTTTAACAATAAAATTTATGTATAGTTTACATAAAAACATTTTATCTATAAAAATTAAAATGATTTTTTTATTAATATATATCTATATTTTTTTATTAAAATATATAAAAATAAAACCATAGTTTCAGTGATACACATTCAGGTACCATTTCTTACACACAAAGAAGAAAGTAATAAAGTAATAATAGCAGTTTTATGTTCTTGATAACATAATATATTTTGATTTCATTTTATCAAAAAAAAATGATTTGTCATCTTATTAAGAAAGTAGTAATATATGTTTTACATTTTTGATAAAACATAATATATTTTGATTGTCTTTTATCAAAAATTGATTTGTCATGTTAGTAAGAATTTGTCAGTTTATCTTTATTAATAATAAGATACTAACAAATGTTTCGAGTGATTCTAGAGAAAAAATAATATATTTCGATTTCCTTTTATCAAAAAAGGATTTGTGAGAGAGAGCCCATAGGATTTTTCCCCGGCATCTTCATAGCAACATTCGGTGCATTCTTCAAGATTTTAAGTAGCATTGATAGGATATGTGGTAAATTTGTTAGTGTGATTTTTGGTGCCTCCATTGTTGAACCATGTAAAAATTCAAATATTCTCCCAAGCATCCATGTAGTTGTGTCCTTAATATGAATATTCTCATCCTTTGCAGCATTGAGAATAAAGTTGAAAGAAACATTGACAAGAGGAGTAAGCTTACTAGGTGATGGGCCCTAGTTGTGTCCTTAGTATGAATATTATCATCCTTCATAACATTGAGAATAAAGTTGAGAGCAACATTGACAAGAGGAGTAAGCTTACTAGGTGATGGGCCCTCCATTATTGGTGTGCTTAAGTGTTTTATTTCGTGTTTTTAAATAATTCCTTGATGTGAAGTCACGAGTTCAATTCCCTACCCCGATCAAGGTGATATATTGGACCATGTTGAAGACATAGTCATATTACGAAAAAAAATTAATACCTGTAATAATAATTATATTAAAATAACACTTTTTATAATAATTTCAAAAAAAATTATAATATTAACTATGGAAATTGATATCATTTTGATAAACCATAAATAATGATAACCTGAAGACATATATCAATACAAATAAATAAAAGGTATTTATCATTGAATTTAAATAAACCATATATTTGATAATGGTAATGACAAAGAAATGAATTTTTATGAGTGTTTTATAATAGGTTTTTACTATGCCTTAAGGCATCCCCCTTTGAGAAGAACTCTCGTGCTTCCCTCATGCCCTCCATCTGTTTCATTCGATATTTTGTTAGATGCGTCTGTGTCAATTGATATTTCATTAGATGATTGGAATCGGTTCACCCATTGATTTGAGCTGTGTATTTCCTTGGCGACGTATCAACAGATTTAAACTTGGTTCCTAGGGCATGGATCCAATGACCCTCATCGACTAAGGTTGCTTATGGGAATAAGCAACTGTTCCGCAATTGTACTTTAATTATTGTGTTGGTTAGATAACATGAAACTATATGTTTCATCCTTTTTGTGGGGAGCGAGTCAATTGAATGAATATCATGATAACATTTATTTAGTTCGATAAGATCTTCACAAGATTTCAACTTATGTTTACTTATATTAAATGCTTTATGGAATATGGCATCAAAATTCAAACTTGGACTTTTTCATCAAGGAAGAGTAGATCAAACTCCTCCTTAGTGCAAGATTCTAGGTAACTTAGTGGTAAGGTAGAGAAAAGTGCTCCTTTTTTTATTATGGCGTCACAATTCACACTTGGACTTGCCTTATGGAATATGGCATCAAAATTAAAAATACCTTTTCATCAAGGAAGAGTAGATCAAATGCCTCCTTAGTGAAAGGTTCTAGGTAAATCAGTGGTAAGGTAGAAAAAGGTGCTCCTTTTTGAATTATGGCATCACAATTCAAGCTTGGACATTTTCATCAAGGAAGAGTAGATCTCTTTTTGAATATCTGATTTTCTTCACAATTTTTAACTCTTGTTTCATTGATATTTTTCTAATATCATACTTTTATTTCTTGCATCTCTCTCCAATATGTGCAAGATTTTTTTTTCCCTTCAACAATGCAAATATCTACCCCAACAAGGGTATATTGTCGAATACAATACTTATTTGACTCAGAAGCACACAATTTTTTAATGAACACTTCAAGAAACCACATAGAAGTGCTTGAAAATTATTTTGTTTTTATTTTCCTTCTGATGATAGTTTGCGCATCTCCAAAGTTTCATTAAGCTTAAGCATGATGACTGTAAGTAGAATTGATAGCATATGTGGTAAATTTGACTGTGTGATTATGGGTGTCTCCATTGTTGAACCGTGGAAAAATTCAAATATTCACCCAAGGGTCCATTGAGACTCAAAGTTAAGAGCAACATTGACAAGCGGATTAAGTTTATTAGGTGATGGACCCTCCATTATTGTTGTGCTTAAGAGTTTTATTTTGTATTCTTTTGAATCCATGCTCATAAATTTTCTGCACATCCCAATGTACATATAACCATCTTATTGAACTACTATACAACTTGAATTGATCTCTCTCAAAATGAGACAAGATGTTTTGGACTAAATAATAATAGTATGTGCCTAGAAATAAGGGTTTTTATGGTTTTTTTTTATGGTGAGGAACTAGACTCAATTCCATTTTCATATACATTAATATTATGATTTAATGCTAGAGACTTTGTATCTCTTTGTTAATATCCATGGTATGGACTACTTTTCTTAGGTTATGGAACTTTATTTTCATATTTCAGTTTTATTGACCTTGTGGTTGAACAATTGCAGGTAACATCAATGTCAGATGTTCTGCAACATACTTTTGGTCTCCCAACTCAATTTAATATCCTAAATATGTTTATCTCTGGTGTAGAAACATTGGTAACAATATAAACACTTAATTTTATGGTTTGCTATTGAATTTGATTAAACCTTGAGATTCTTGTTCTTATTTTTTATCAGATATCACTTTTCTTATGAAAAACCTTGAGAAAATAACTAAATTAAAACATCTTGGTTGATTGGATAAGACATATGGCATACCTATTAAGCCAGTTATCTATCACTTAGTACGAGATTATCAAGTATCCACCATTTAAATTGGCTATTGTTGCAATATACTACTCTCAATGTTCCATCTATAAGTGTGCACAATGAAACAAATATCTTCAATTTTATACAGGTTACAATGAAGAACAACTCAAGTAATTAATTTCATATGGTGATGAATTTCTTTGGAAATAGGGCTTTTGCAACCTGTTTTTTTATTACTTACCTATGTATTTTTTCAAATTTTAGGGAATGTGCTTGTTTTAAGGCCATTTTCCACAAAATTACTTAGAGCACATTACCAAGTATTTATGTTAATTTTTCAAGTAGAAGATTCATTTGTGTAGTAATTAAGCCACCTACCACCATACCTGAGTGATTATAAATTCCATTATATTTTTTTTGGGTTGTGTTTGTCATTTCGTTGATTATGATTTTCAATGATTTGTTGCATATATGAGTTTTGATGCTACCTTAATTGAGTACAATTCAAATTTAAACAATGGAGGTAGTTGAAATCTATAGACTCAGTCCAAGAATCATGTTTCCTTGAGGAAAATCTGTAATTGAAGTCCAATTATATTTCAGTTATTGCTTTTGTAATTTTTTAATTGAAGTCCAATTATATTTTAATTATTGGGTTTGAAATTTTGTAATTTAAGTCCAATTATATTTCAATTATTCCGTAAAAAAGAAACATAACATGTGATAAAAAAGACATGCACATACAAAAAAAAAATTGCGTAAAATTTTTACTTCTTCCTTCTATTCTACTCTTTCCTATTCTACTTGCATAAAATTTTAACTTATTTCTTCTATTCTACTCTTTCCTATGCTATTGTCTTACGACATTTCCTTTGCAACATGTGGTGCAATTGCTAGTTTAATCTCTTTGCATAAAAAATGGCTAGAAATAAGATGTAAATAAATATATAAGCAAGTATTTGCATAAAAAATGGATAGAAATAAGGTGTAAATAAATGTACTTATCAGGAGTCACTTCCCACCATTATTTATATTTTCTTCAACACTTTTGTAGGAGGAAAATTATAAATGTGTAGACTTACTAGTTGTTACTACCCACCAAAATTTGTGCAAGTCCTTGTGCCTCATCAATCAACTATATAAACTTCACATCTCAATCTATTAACTCCTTCCAAAGCAAGGCTATAAGATTCAATTTTCATGTTGACCACTATTACTTTAACATTGACCAATGTTTTTTGTGCATTTTTTCACATAGCATAATTTCTAACTTGAGTGTTTCTTTTATCTAATTTTTTTCATTATTTTATTTATAAAAACTAAATTACAATATAACAAATTGAATTTTAATATTTTTATTTTTTTTATTTTTTATTATTAATTGGGACTATATGTAAATATAATTTTAATATTTTGATTACTTTTAATTTTTTATCATTAATTGGACTTATATGTAAATGGTAAATGTTTACAAATATTTACGTCTACACATCTCTCCTATATTACATATATAAACAAAATTTGATTTTTTTAATTTATATTTCCAATTCAAATTAATAAAAAAAATATGAAAACAATAATTCGCAACATAGTAGAGTCTAACAACAACTAAAAAAGTGCTTACACAAATATATTCACTCTTCATAAGCTACCCCTAACAAAGACTACAAAAGTGCGTAAATAAGCTACACCTAACAAAGACTACAAAAGTGCTTACACAAGTAGTTTTAATTCTTCATAAGCTACACCTTGTTTGAGATAATGCCTCAATTATTATGCTTACTTAGTTTGGATTGGGTTGTTGAGGAAGTTGAGAGATTCTCTCAACTTCTCTCTCTAAGATTAGAATTAGTTCAACTATATATTTGATGTATCTTTGTTTATTTAAATATATAGAAATTGATTATTTGTGAGTGAATATTGTGCATCTCTGCTCTCTCATAATTTCTAATATGGTATCAGAGCTTAGCTGGGCTTAATCCCTCACGGGAGTGCCCAGGAAAATGTGAGAGCCATAAATCGTAATTCTAGGACTAGTTCGTGTGAATGTAGAAGATTTTTTTTAGTTAGAGATTGTGTAAGTTTCTGTGTGGATTGATTTTTTATTCTCAACAGTCTGCGGTGTAAAGAAGAAAATCGGTGGAACGCTGTTCGTTGCAGTTCATGGAAATTGCCATTTGGGCGTAAATGAGCCTCTATTGATTACATATTTGCATGTAGGTTTGGAGACCCTGTGTAAAAGGAGAGGACGCTTACGGTGATTAGCTGGAGACACCCTGCGCAGGCGATTTTGATCTCTGTCAATTTAATATGGATCATAAACTCAGTATGTTGCTGGTGAATCTTCCCGTGGAACTAGCCCTACCACTCTATAGATAGTGCTTCCTACCATTCTCTCTGTAGATAATTCTTCTAAATTTTGAACTGGTGCATTCATCTCGGAAAAGGGATTTTAGATGGCATGATATGGTATGATCGATATCCTAGTCATAGCCGTGCTCATCAATATGCAGGGATTTCCGTTGAATAAAATCTTTGTTTATAATGGAAGAGTCTAGTATTATAACCAGCGCGTATGGCGGACTATCAACCCTCATTCGCTCGCTCCACGAAAGCCGCACATCACACAGTTGGAAGTAGGCCCGTACTATAAGCCTCTTTTCTCCGAGGGACGGAGGGACTGTATGAAGGCAAAGCACTTTCTGAACAACTCGTTATGCAGAAAGGAAGGGGCTATGTATTTGTTACTTGCATGACCTTTGCAGATTCCACCCCGCACCATCCACGGAGCCGGTCCCCTAGCCTAGAGGCCTGCCACCACGCTGCAGAACGGGATTGATGCTCGCTCATGACCTTGGATTTTACTGTGGGGCAGAGAGCAGCTCCTAGTGCTGCATGAAAAATTAAGACCGTGACAGAGATCGTGTAGCTGTGTGGTGCAAGATGGTGTGGTGCAAGATGGGATTCATCAGAGTTTTATGTAAAAAAATTTATTTTTTATTGTTTTAAGTTGTTTGTTTGTAAATTAGTGAAGAAGAACCCAATTATTGAATAGATTTGCATTATTTAAATTAGTCGTTCTCAACGTTCTTCGGTGCGGAGAGAACAATTGACTAATTTGATTGTGTGAATTTGTTATACGTTGATGGGTCTTGTTGTGCTTTGGGCTTCAAGAGCGTCAACTACAGGGTACAGTGTGAGATCTATTTGTGTAAAGGTCACTTTGTAGGATTGATCGTTGATCATATTCTGTATCCAGAATATGTTCCTATATACTGTTGAAATTTATTCTTCGGGGTTATTTCACAGATGGAAATATTTCCATAGGATAGTTCAGTGTCGAGACTCTTCTTCGGGGGTGTCAAGAATCTTTG
Source organism: Pinus albicaulis (assembly GCA_034641835.2). Taxonomy (NCBI): domain Eukaryota; kingdom Viridiplantae; phylum Streptophyta; class Pinopsida; order Pinales; family Pinaceae; genus Pinus; species Pinus albicaulis. The sequence continues at coordinate 832,096,240 of CM076575.1, forward strand.
ATCTTACAAATTCAACATTGCTGGTCAGAAACAAATGTATTTTAAATGGGTTGAATGGTAGCTCGAAAATGGTGGAGAAAAGAGCGTTTTCTATGAGATCTCAGAGTGGGTACAAATGTTAATGAAGACCAGGACAGACAAATGTTTGTATTAAATTAGTGTGTTCTCCATTTCTGTAATGTAGGCATTAAGGGGGGGTGTTTTAGATAATGCCTCAATTATTATGCTTACTTAGTTTGGATTGGGTTGTTGAGGAAGTTGAGAGATTCTCTCAACTTCTCTCTCTAAGATTAGAATTAGTTCAACTATATATTTGATGTATCTTTGTTTATTTAAATATATAGAAATTTATTATTTGTGAGTGAATATTGTGCATCTCTGCTCTCTCATAATTTCTAATACACCTAACACAGACTACCAAAGTGCTTAAAAAAAAAATTTAGATTTCACTCTTTATAAGCTACACCTAAATGTATGAATTAATAATTTTATCCCAATGTTGAAAGATGATATGCACATCTATTTTCTACGAGTATGGGCAATATACAACCATGAAAAAATTATATTCACCATCTTAGATGAATGCTAAATAAATGCATTTAACATATTGGACGAATACAATATGAAAAAATTGTACATGCATCATATATGACAAATGCAATATGAAAAAAAAAAATTTAAATATTTTTAACATCAGAAAAATACAATATGCAAAAATTGTATGTAACATTTCTAACTTGAAAGATATTTGTGTGAGTGGTTAACTTTATAATATTGTACATAAATGATAAGGATTTGGATTTTAATTAAATGGTTTATTGGAGACTAAGATGCAAGACCTAGTTGAACTTTGGTTGTTTGGAAAAACAATTTTGTTCAAAATAGAGTTATTTGAGTGCCCCATATATAAGAGCATTTAAGGAGCTCAACAATAGTGAAATAGTTATTAGGTTTTATCTGATAAGGTAAGGTGAAGAGTGTTTGAAAATTTAAGGAGCTCAACAATAGTGAAATAGTTATTAGGTTTTATCTGATAAGGTAAGGTGAAGAGTGTTTGAAATTGAATTTCAAGAGAGGTTGTAAATAACATTCTAAAGTGAGTATATCCATTTTGTTCAAGTGCTCCAACATTTCCTAGATTAAACATTCAAAGTGTGTTTGAGATTGAATTTGGATGGGAGGTTGCAAGTAAGACTTGAAAATGAGTATCATCCTTTTTTGTCGAGTGATCCAAAATTTCGTAGATTAATCCTACAACTAAAGTGAATTGTCTCATATTTTTTCAACTTACGTTTCTTGAAAAAAAATATGTGTTTACAAGTTTTCACATAATATGCAAGCTATTTATGCATCCTTTCATACATATAACATGGTATGCAATATTACCTCCATAATTCAATGGATATTCAATGTAACAATTACTTTTTTATAAAAAGAATACATGAGAGGGTTGAGTAAAGTCAACCAAAATGTCGAAAAAGCCTCAATTCTATACAAAAGCACAATGAATATAACACTGGAACTCTGTCTTGCAGAATTGTTGTGGAAATTATCAAATGTGACATGAAATTGGAGTCCTAGATTATTTTTAATGTAGATAAAATAATTCTTGGAGAACTTAAATTTAGGAGAGAACTTTGAGGCAATTCTCTCCTAGCTACAACATATGGTTGGATTTGTTCTACTGTACAAGAAAAAGAAATTGTTCCATGGCTGGATATTTTCTGCTATACAAATAAAAGATCAAAAAAATTTCATCAACAAATAAATGAAAATACCAATAGAAAAGGCTCCAAACCATAAAAAAATCCTTTGGTGGTCATAGTATTCAAATAAATTTAGGCATTTTCCGTGCTACTGAAACTATCCATTCATGGTATCCCCAATCAGGGTGCTCCAAGATCGATGCCGCTGGCCACACCATAAGACAAGTGGCGGTAGCGTACCATGTGCATTAACTATGAAAGTTAAGTCGTCCATCAAATGATTATGGAGGCATGTGGAGGATATGGGGATGATCATGAAATTAGGAAGACAACCTGTGCTGTCAGAAGCTTGGGGTAAAATGCATTCCAGGGCTGGTTTCAAGCGACATAGTTCAGTTTTCCAAACAATATCTTCCTTTGCTAAAAACGGTGAAGTGCAGCGGGTGGAGACTGGAGCTTCCATAATTCGCAGGAGTTTTGCTCTGGTGCTGGGGTATTTTCTTCTTCATATCAATCTTATGTCATTTGTCATCAGTATTGAAATGTATCAGGATAGTTCAGTATCTGCATGTAAAACATTGCTCTTAACCAGTTGCTCTATGTCCATACCACCGAAGGCTATTGAGCCTTGCTTTCGAGATCCTTGTAATGATGGGCAGGTTAATTACTTTTCTTTGTTTCTTGTGAAGTGCTATTACTTTCTGTTCATGATTTGTCAAGTCGGTTTTGTAGGTTTCTGTTTGTTATATTTGGGTTCTATAAGTGGGAGAAAGGAAAACCATTCTTTTATGTGGGCTTCTGAGTTAGGCCATATGATTTTCTGTCATGCCATTTTTGTCGATCCTCTTAGCAAGAGGTCAGGTATTATTCTTCAAATCGGTCATTTACATGCTCTTTGGTTTTGCCTTTTTATGAATTCCTTTAACGCTAGGAGGTAGGGTATTCTGATGCTAATCTGTCTGGGTTATAAAGTGTTTTTCCATCTGGGTTATATAGTGTTTCTCTATCAGGGTTTTAAGCTGAAACTTTGGCTTACTTATAATCTCGGTTCTAGTTTTCACTGTCACTTTTTTATTTCCTTGACTCTGGGTTATTACCGAGTCTATCTTCATATCCATGTTAAATTCAGGGGTGATAAAATTTTTGGACTTCTGTATCTGTTAAGTCAAGAGGAGCAACATAAGTGTCCACAAGATGTTGTTGGTCAAAAGATAGGAAGATTAACTGTTATACCTTTTCTCTTCCATTATACAGGATCTTATATTGTAAATCCAGAGTTAATTCATAAAATTACACAATCCAGAACAATGGTTAAGAGGAAAACGAGACAGATAGTGGTTCAAATTAAAGAAAAAGGGAAACAGAAGATGATAAAACTTGAAGCTAAGACCAGAAAGAGAGGCAGGAAGACAAAGCAAGAGGTCTTAGTGAATCTCTCGACAGTATACTCCCTTGGGAATTTGTCTCAAGTCAGGAAGGTAATTCATGGTTGGGAAAGAGAAACTCAAAGCAATGAGGAAGATAATGAAGAAGAAGCGGAAATTCTAGACTTTATCACTGATCCTGGGAATACTAGAAGTCATCTTTCACTTTTCAATCAAACAATCCATACATATTGGATCATGAAGTGTCTTCTGGCTAAGGCTATCCAGAGTCTTTATCCATGAAGAAAGACTCAAGAACCAAAAATGTTGGAATTGCTTCAGGATATTGATATTCAAATCCAACATATCAAGGTGACTCAGTATCAAGTGACAGACCATATTGGGAGAATTGAAGACTGTATTGGACGAATTGAAAAGAAAATTCAACAGCTGTAGCAAGCAGACATGCTAGGTTCTACGGCAAAGGACCCAGCTCCAATTGAATCATCAGATGGATATTATTCCAGTTTAATCTCAAGTTTTTATATGAATAATTTTTTTTTGGACAGTGCTTTGGTTTTAAGTTTCTACTTTGTAAATGGTTTAAATAGTGAACTAGCTAATGCGGCAAGTGGAAGAATGAAACATTTCCAATTTTGGTTGGATTTTAATGCATTAAGGTGGCCAACAGACCTGGTTTCCTCCGGGCAGGTTGAAGTCACCAACTCACTATCTATTGTAACCTGCTTTAAGATGATAAATAGAAAATAGCAAGGTACCACAAAATTGACAAAAAAAAAAAAAAAAAAACTATCCATTCATGGTTGCATTGTCTACCATTAGTCTATTGGGCTAAAATTACAATAATAAAGGAATACACACACAAAATTTATACCTACCCAGTCACTATCATGAGAATTGTGGACATTTTGTTTTTTCGTTAAATATTATTGGTTCCATCGGAAGTTCTCAAAGTTCAAACATAATCATGAAAATTTTATAATTAGGTGAAATATTATCGATTCCATTGTGAAGATCTCAAAGGTGTCCTTGAGAAGATATCATAAACCCATGTAATTAAGATAAAATTGAAGTGATTCCATCATAAAGTCATGAGAATTTTTCCAGAAGATTTCACGAACCAAAGCAATTAGGATTGAGTTGAAATGGTTAGTCAAAACAATATTAACTTGTTTAGTGTAGATGATAGTAAGAAAAACGCCAAGAGAAGTAGTGCCATGTACTGACAAAGAATCCATGGGAATGGTAAGCACTATGAGGAGTAGCTCATAACATTGTTAAAAATCGTGCACAAGAGTAAATTTTATTAATAGAATAAAAATCGCCTATTAGATTAAGTAGTTATAAGATAATGTCCATTCCTATAAAATAGTGACAAATTGGTTCTAAAAAAATGTTGTTGCCAAAAAATTTGGGTGAAATAACTTCCAAGGAATGTCACTTCCACGAAATCAAGGTGAAATGTCTTGTTGTTGATAGTTTTCTAGAGTGAAATGTGTGTATTTGCTTGAAACATTCAATGTTTTGAGTGCACACTCCACCCATTGTCAGGGAAAATTAATCTAAATAAATATCATTACCACAAAATTAGGGTGAAATACCTCCTAAAAAGCAAAATTACTAGAAAATAATAATGAAATATTTTTGAAAAACTATAATTACTTGAAAATTAAGGCGAAAAGTACATAGGGTTCAAATTTTAGAAGGTGAAAATGGATTTCCTAATTCTCCTCTCCTAGATATTCATGGGATAAAGGTTTTAGATATATTTTTTTAAAATAAATTTGGGGCTATGAATAGTTCAATGGATTTAAAGAAATAATTCGTTGAACAAAACTTCCAAACCCTTTAATTTCACCCATGGGAAAATTTTCACCCTTAAAATTTTCCATATAGCATAGTAGCCGAGAGTGCATAGAGAGAGGGAAGAATAAAGAGGTATTTTGTTTTATATCATCCCATAGGTCACAGGTCTCTCTCCTTTATATCTACACTTTTTCCACTCAAAGAAAATAGAGAGGAAAGTAGCCTCACATTTCGATAGGTTTTCTCGTGAAAGGGTTTCCCAAGTCATGACTTGGTGTTATTGTGGTTTGTGAATGAAGTTTTTGTCTATTCTCTATTTTTTTCATTTTATATATTTCATGCATAGTAAGAAAATGAAAATTTAATAAAGAAAATCAGCCCTCATAGTATAGATTTCATGTTTTCAGTATATTTGTAGTAGACATGTTTTGATGAAATGTCCAATGGAATATCCAGGGCATTTTATGAATCATATTAGTATCAAAGAAGGTTTCTTTGGGTGTATTGTAGGGATTTTTAAGTGATCAAAATACCCCAGTCATGGCCATTGAATTGAGTTTTAATAACCCTCAAGATTCGACAAAGGATAAATTTGTAAGGCTGGAAGAGAAGGTTGCAGATATTGATCGTAATATGAACCTCCTTATGTCGAATATCACAAAAAAATTTGGAATCCAAGAAGACGGATGTTCAAATTTAGAGGTCAAATCCAAGGGAAAATCATGGGATCTCTTAGAACTAAATAAGGAGTCTAAGAAATAACTTGAAAAGGAATATCCCATCTCAAGTGTAGTGACCCACTCAAATTCCTTGTTTAAGATGGAAGCAAAGGTCCACATCAAGACATATCAACTTGAGATTGATTCTTTGAGATTAAATCATTGGTTGCAACAATTAGAGGTTTATTTTAGTGTCCACCACATAAAGGAGGAACAAAATATTTATTTCCCTCATTTTACAATAGATGGATATGCCCTCACCTGGTGGAAAGACACACAAAAACCCTAAGGCTAGATAGGTATCCCCCAGTAAATAAGAGGGATGATTTCAAAACTCTCGTAAATTCATAATTATACCTTATAGAGTATGTATAGGACCAATGGATTTGGTGGCATTACTTTAGGAAAAGACATGGGAAAAGTGTACAGGAGTACACAAAAAAATTCAGGAAGATGGAAATAAAGTTGGTTGGGTATCTCTCCCAAGAACCCATACATACTCCTCGAGTATCTGGGGGGTCTATACAACCATCTACTAAAGCAAGTGATTTTTTTCAAAAATAGAAGGATGGATGCGGCTTATGTATGGGAACAATACCTAGAAAACATATGGTAGAATAAATGGAAATCAAGGGTTCAAAGCACAAGGAACACCAAGAAACTTTCAATAAGGGAAGAAGAAATTGAATTAGGGGAGGAGAAAAAGACGTAGCCACAAAAAACTATTTCAAATATCCTAGCAACCACTACAACCATTGTAACATTAGTGGTTACACATAGGATAATTTCTAAAATCTACATCTAGAACTCAACATGAAGAACCACAAGAAAGAAGAGAAGAAGAACAATAGCATGGCTATAGGTTCGAGAAATCAAGTACAAAGAAAATTTAATTTGGAAGAGAATATCATTTATATATTAGTGCAAAAGGGGGTGAATTTGATTATATTGTAATAAAAAGAAGATAAGGAGATGACCAAACTCTTCCGTGTAAAAAATTGATGCTCTATTCGACTCAAGATCATAGGAGAATCTCCTTATAGTAGATATGGCCAATAAATTTGGATTGAAGGTTCAATATAATCATATACCATATCCATTGGGATGGGTAAATAAGGTTGTGTCAGTCAAGGTAACAGAACAATGTAAAATCAAATTTGTTGCCATTGTTGATTTTATTGATGAAGTAGAGTTAGATGTAGTTCCACTTGATGTATGTGGGGTTGTGTTTGGTAGTCACTATATGTACATGCGAGATGAAATGTTCATTTATAGATCCAACCTATACTACCTCATTAAGGATGGAAAATCCTTCGTTGCAAACGTGCACAAGGGCAAGCATAAAATTCCATTGGTAGGTGCAAACCAAAATAAGAAATTGATCAATTATAGAAAGAAGTATTATTTGTTATTTTTAGTAGAAAAAAAGTCTAAAAAATAGTCATTGAGGGAAAATTCATCCCTGGAGGGGTGTATTCAGGAACAAAGATAACAACTAGAATAGTTTCTATAGGCATACAAGGGAGTGGTCCAGGAGCCTAAAGAGTTACCACTCACAAGGGAAGTGGAGAATGAGGTCCAACTATTGATAAACTCTTTGTTTCCAAACATTAGGTTGTACAAGTAGTATGTAATAGAAGCAAATAATGTGAAGAATGGATTGCAACAGGTTCTATATTAGGGTGTTATTTGACCAAGTACCTCTCCATGTGGGTCACCCATAATTGTGCCTAAGAAAGATGGGACTAGGAAAATGTGCATTGATTACAAGAAAATGAAAAAAATAATGCTTGATAAATGGTAGCCACTATTAAGGATAAATGAAATATTGGACTAGTTACAACAAGAAAAATACTTCACCAAGATGGACTTAAAAGTATGGCATCACCAAGTTCAAGTTAGAGAAGAACGTATCTAAAAACTGCCTTTAAAACTAGACAAGGTTTGTGTGAGTGTTTATTCATGTCATTTGGTCTATGCAATGCACCATCTACTTTCATGAGATTAATGAAATGACATACTATGTCACCCTTTTCTAGATTCATTTTTTATTATTTATTTGGATGATACATTGATATATAATTATACTAGGGAGGATCATATCACACAATTGATGCAAGTGTTCAAATATTAAAAGAAGCACTGGTTTCTAGAAAATATTAAGAAATGTGAGTTTGCAAAATAGTATTTGGTGTATTTAGGGTATGGGAATGGTGGAGGAGAGCTAAAGATAAATTCTACCAATATGGATTCCATCATGAATTGTTAAATTATGACCATTGTTTCTAATGTTAGGAGTTTTTTTTGGAAAGAATAATATCTAAGGAAATTCATAGCCTCATTTTTAGCAGTAGTAGCACCTCTCCCCACCATCATAGTGAGTGGCAAGAGATTGCAGTGGGAAAAGTATCAACAAAAGGCTTTTGAGAAGATAAATCCCTTTGAATTGTGGATATATGTGAGTGGTTATGCTATGGGAGGGGTGTTGATGCAAGAGGAAGGCATGTATGCCACCATATTAACATATTTCATGGGGTGGTTCGCAACTACCCTATCTATGACAAGGAACTTTATGCCCTAGTATAAGCTATTATAAAGTGGAAACAATATCTTATGGGACAAGAGATAATAATCCACACAAATCACCATCTGTTACAGTGCCAACACACCCAAATTAAGTTACAACAAACCGGAAATTACAAGAATATGGGGTTTTATAGAAGTTTATAATTAGTGATCAAGTACACAAAGGGAAAAAAATAGGTTAGCCAACCATTCTTTCAATTCCAACTACATAAAATATCACAGCCTTAGGTACTCTTATGCACATGGAGGCCTTTAGCCATGGTGCATAGAGAGAGGAATGTATAGAGGACAAGAGCTTCAAGGAGATGTTTTAGTAGTTGTAGATCTAGATTCATGTGCATGATGGTGATAACATAGTTGACTAACATCTCTAAAATGGGTTAATTTATAGGTTGGACAAGTTATGTGTTCCTAAAGGTGAGAAATTGCAGCTAATTAGAGATGAACACACCTCCAAGTTTGTAGGTAATTTTGGTGTAGGGAAGATAGTTTCCAACTTATGGAAGTATTTTTATTGCCCCAAGATGCAAAAATATGTAGCTAGGTTTATAAGAGGATGTATGCTTTGTTGTGTTAGAAAACCTAGTAACAAGAAATATGGTATATACAATGCCTAACTTATACCCACTCATCATTAGGAAATAATTTCCATAGACTTTGTGTGAGGTTAAAAAAAAACAGGAAGGGACATGACTACCGAATCGTGGTATTTGATAGGTTCAACAAGATGTGCATTCTCATCCCCTGTAAAAAAATGATCATCAGGAAAGAAGTAGCAAACTTTTCCTTTGGTCAGGTCTAGGTGCACTTCGAGATACCAAGGGGAATCATTTCAAATAGGGACACATGATTTATCAATGAATTTTGGACTACATTGTGGGAGAATATGGACATGAAGTTGAAGAGGTCTATATAATTTCATCCACAACTATATGGAAAATTAGAAGTGGTAAATAGGACTTTGGTGCATATTTTGTGGTATTACAATCAAAATCATTTGAATACTTGGGATGAAAATATGGCATATATATACCACTCTTATAATAGGGAAGTCCACACTTCTACTATTAAGTCCCAATTTGAAACTTGTTTTGGATATTCCATGTGAACAACAAGGAAGAGTGATGGGGAATCTCACAAGGGATTCTTTAAGGAGAGAGGAATTTGTGAGGAATTTCATGAAGATCCATATACAAGAAGATGAGACATAAAAGAAGTCATAGGAAAATTATAAGGCCAAGCATGCTCAACACAAAGTAGAGAACTTATTCAAGGCGGGGACTAGAGCATGGTTATAGTTGAACAAGGAGAGGATACAAGTTTTGGTAATAAAATCAAGGTTCTACGATATGGTCCCTTTAAGGTGATGGAAAAAAATATGGGAAATAATTCTATTAGACTCAGTATACCCCCATATATGTACATTTATTCAATAGTGAATGTTGAAAATATGAAACTCTATGAGCCTTCCATGTTGGATCAAGAGGAGGAGAAATTACTACCTTTTATTGAGGAGTTAGCACTAAATGCTCAGGAATATTTAGAAGATACATTTTTGTAGAAGAGGTCCAAAACTACAACGTAGGGGAAACATGAACTTTGGTAGATTAGGTAGAAAATCAAATTTCTAGGAAAGGAAAAATGGTATTTCGGGGAGAAGGTAGAGGAAATTTATCCTCACCTCATTCAATAAAATAGTTTGGGGACCAAAACTCTCCAAAAAAGGGGAGGCATCATATATATTGGATCATGATATTATTTTTCATCCATCTTGATGATTTTAAGGTGGAAAAGTCATAGAAATTGGCTTACAAGATTAGCTTTAGTTATCATACCTAATTTGGAGAATTGGGGTTAAAAACCTTCAAGGGTCAGATTAATGTTATTAGGGGGTAATAATTTATTTCTTAAGAATTTCACCCCCTAGTTTTATTCTACACTCGAAGACCATTCCAATGGTGCAAGAATCATGCCAATGGGAATTTGGACACAAAAATTATTTCTCTAGAAAGTTGACCTATTGTGATTGATCACCATAATTTGAGACGATTCTATGTTTGCCCCCATTACTCATGGAAACATGGCTAGCCACATAGGCACTATGAATAAAAATCTATAAGGGTCAAGTTGTAACTCATATTGAGGGCTGAATGGGTCAAATTTAATTCCTAGTTTGATATCAAGTTGTGTTATTAGTGGGCCACTAGGAGGAAATGGGGTTTGATTCTATTCTAGTACATTTTTCTCCATAAGAGAACAAAGTAACTAAGAGTATATAGAGATAGGGAAAAACAAAAAGGGTTTGTGTTCTATAGTATCCCATGGCCCACACGTCTCACCCCTTTGTGTTTTCACCATTTCCATTCAAATAAAGAGAAATCAAAGTATCCTCATCTTCGAGCTCAATTAAAGGGGATCCCCAGTCATATATTGGAGTGTTATTATGGTTTGTGAGTTATTGTTTTGTATATTCTCTATTCTATGCATTTTATTAATACCATGCATAAGTAGAAAACATTAATTTAATAAATCCAAAAAATTTAAGGAAAATTAGCCCTCATTTTATATATTTCATAATTTTAGTATTATTGGAATAATAATCCCTTAGGGTTATATAAATTTAGCTTATTAACCTGAGAGGAAGGTGAAAAACCTCATGTGAATTCCAACAATAATGAGAAGACCAAGATACCTCTTGGAATATGAAACCAAGGGTTAGAAAAATATGGATTTATACATAGATTTTGTTAATAATATGGATCTCATGTTTTATCTAAATCAATGTTTTCATCTTTGTGAGTTTAACAATGGTATCAGAGCCAAAGTTAGGCACTTTTTCCCTTCTCAAAATAACTCCTCTGCCATATCTATCCTTTTTCACTATTTGACTTGTCAAAAGTTTTTCCTCTACACATTTTATCTATTTCATAAGTGCTTCCTTAGCTTTTTTTATGTTATTTAGTCTACAAAATTAGGTTTTATACCACCATATATAATCAAACTTTGAAATTTCATCTTTACGGGACCTCCACACATAATTGAGTATGTCATCCTTCTCCTCAAATTCTAAAGTTGAGTCATCCACCTCCTCGGGTTATTTGGAAAGTTTTACTTTTGCTAAGGTTTTGAAGCCAATTGGTCCTCCTTCTTAATATTTGAAATTTTTTTCTTCAATGTACTAAAAATAAAAAATAAAAAATAGCGATAGATGTTAGAAAATTTTCTTGAGATATTATGTGCTTATCATGAGCCTGTCATGTAGTTCTCAGCACAAGAAGGAATACATTGATGTGGGAAAGTTTCTAAGTGTATTATTCAAGTGCTAAGAATTGAACCTGGGATGGAGTGTGGTTTCTTGGAGACAAATAGATAGATACAACTCTTGTATAATCACCAATGTCCCATGCTAATACACAGAGAACCTGAGGCTCATTAGTCATAATGGATTTTTGCCTACGTGTTAGGTGAGACTATTTGCTTCAAATATGTAGAGGTTTTCAGTTTTTTTATCTAGGTAAACACATGCTCTCCCATATCTCATATTCTATGTACGAAGTGATGCTTCACATACTTGATCAAGCACATTAGCAATAGACTCTAGCGAAGCATACACCAATTACTAATCAAGTTGTCATTAGCTTTGGTGGTTTTTTGGTTTATCGGGTGATATTGTTAGAGCTAAAAAATACTAGTAAAGATCCCATAAATGATGTTTCACTCTTTATGGATGCCCTGTTGAATGAGTGGAGCTCGAAATTCAAGAAATTAATAGACGATGAGAAAAACATAGAAAGCACCATTAAATTTATCGAGGACATCATTACAAAGGTCAAGATCCTTCAAAATTCAATACTAATGTTAATTTTGCTATAATTTAGAAATAAATGATGTTGATACTAATGTTACCATTATGACTGCTTTGAAAAACATTGGGAAATTATATGTTAGCCTCAGCGTCTCCATCAAGGCCAATTCTTACTTCACTAAGTCTATGCTCATTAAACAAAAAGCCCAACAATAGCAACCCAAGTCTTCTTGTAATCTCATAGAAGAGGAAAATGGAAAGATATTGAATAAACACTCTCAATAAATCATGGCTAGTGAACCATCTACCTCCTCAAATGAAGGAATATTGGGATGGGCTTCAACATGAATTAGTCACAAATTTTACTATGATTGTTTGCATAGTGATTTTGGTGTTTGGAATTCATTTTCGATAAGTATTATGATTGTTGGTAATTGGACATGGTTACATTGTACATCATTGGACCACTAGTTGGATTTGTGTAGACTATACAACCATCAGAAGAATAAATGAGAATTAAGAATTGAAGGGATCCTTTTAAAAATAAAATGATAGAGGCTCATATGCTTTCTAATGGTGGATTACTTGGGACACAAGGAATTAGAAATTTTAAGTTGATATATCCATATGCATGTTTATTTTATGTCATGTCTCCTTGCAATTTACCTGGAATTCATATATCTAGGGAAAAATGAATATGGATTGTTCATGTTTGAAATTAGCTACTCTCAGGTTTGTGGTCTTCTCTTGTAAACTAGAGAAATAGACAACAGATCATAACTCCAACAAGATGAATTGCAACAAAAGAGTCAACATTTTGAACTAGTTCTTTTTTAGAATAACTCTATTTTTTAGTTTGAGAAAAAATATTTTCAATAACCAGCACATGATTAGGCTTCAGGGGTAGATTCACATGAAGATGCATAGGTTCTACTTTCACTTCCCAAGTGTAACTCTCCTCCCACCCCCTTGGAGTTCCAAACCCTAGTGGGAGGTGTTACCTTCAATTAACCCAACCTCCATTGTCTTATTATGAATATGGGGTTACAAAATCCTTCTCACCCAAAGTGTGTGCAACTCACTTTGGATAACACCATCACATTCATCTCATCGAGAGATTTCTAGTGATATGAAATGTATCTCAATTTGACCTATGGATTGGAAGTTATGCCCACTTGGGATTTTAGCCCTGTAACCCTTGCCACATTAGCAAGGATTCACTAGGCGGCACACATGTGACATTTATTCCTCACATAAATTTCACTATGGTACCCACCATGTCATAGTGCCTTAGTGCCACCACACCCCATACAACTTCTTAAAATTACACTCCATTCAAACCTTTATAAAACACCAAAATTTTTCACGTAATTTGACAGGGATGATCACTATCTTGTGACTTATGTCTACCCCACACCCCATGAAAGAAATGCACTAAAAACACCTCCATGCTCCCAAGCTCTGTGGGATGTGTCTCCCAGTCATGTGTGCTACCTTAACAACACCACATAGCACCACCATTGTAGGTGGCACCAGAAACCACCATCGTGTTTCGTTTACACCCTTTCAATAGCATCCCCCAAATCACCCACCTCAACAACATATTGCTAGCATCATGCTAATGTTAGGGTGATATCATCCTACCATGTGGAATCCTCTAGTGGTTCCATTTATCATCCAAAAATTGACCACTTAGTCAGCCAAAAGGGCCATATATTATTTCCATATCTTATGCTAACAATGTGCCACATCAACATTCTTTCCATGTCATAGGCACATCATTCATGTCCTACATGGCATCTACAATATAATCTTAATTCATGGGTCCCACTAGGTCCTGGACCTTTGTGTAGAAAAACACTCTCTTGTTTAATGACAAAAATACATTTTCCCACCCTCCATGAATAGTTCGAACACACTATTGATGGGGTGACACCATCGTATTTCCTTCACTACACAATGAATTTTTTTGGCGACAGCTAATGGGGATTTTCTCATCCTAATCTCTCTTCCAACTATTCCCACTTCTCCTTGAATTCCCTTAACATCCTTGGCATGGTGTGATGTGAATGTCCACAAGTGACAGAAACTTTCCAATCCCACACTTTTATTAACTCCACACCTTCTGTCAATTCATGGATTTTGCTAAAGATACCAAGTTTCTTGTTCCGCAGAGACATATCTCCATTCCCTGTGATGCTAATGTATCTATCATAGAATATAAATTTATCCATATCCATATAATTGACTTGATTTCAATTCTAACAGGTCTCATCCATCTTCAGCACAAGCCCATCATTTAGCAACAAGTAGGCTTAGAGTCTTAAGAATTCCAATGGCTTACAAATCCATTCTAGGTGACAAGAAATGCTTAACATCATTAATATGACATGGATGAATCCCTCATTCCCTCACTAACATTCCATACATTTAACATGGCCATAGTAGAGAGATAAAACTATCAGCATGCCTAACAATAGGCACCACTAGATTCATTGGTATATCGTGCCTCACAAACATCAATCACAAACTTCCACCAATCTATATATAACAATTATCCATGATATTCACGCATATTAAAAACATAAATCATGAATAGTGGTAGATAGTTAAGCTCATCAAATAACCATACATATTAGGTAGGTAACCTTGCATTTAGGAGATTATTAGTTGTTTAGGGTTTTGCAAATCCCTGTCAAATCATGAAAACATTCACACATGCATCTCATCACATGAAACTAGGAATAACAACATTCATCCATAATAAATTGATACATTCATTGTTATAACCCATAACAATAACATTCAACATTCATAATGCAATTATAAGTACAAGTAGATACACTTATATGTATAGCTTAAACACTGGCAACTGGGGAAGAACTTATATTCTCCACCCAATAGTAGACTAGCTACACGGAAATATTTCATACAACTGACCACCCCTAAGCCAGATTCAGAGTCTGAGGAGGTAATTGCTCATGAATACTCTCACCAACAACAAGTCAACAGGTGGTAAGAAGAAGAGTCTATTTTTTAGGTGGTTTCTCAACAACCCCCAATAGTAACACCATAATGACTATCTGTTCAGTAGAACAAAAAACACAAGGGTTCATCCAAGGTCTAGTGAGTTACATCTCAGTTCTAGGAGAATGAATATATTGTTAGGGAGTTTTATCAACTAACTTGTTATTGTAGGAGTAAATAGTCCACTGCAAGGATATTTACCAACTTATTGATCAACTACCTAAGTGGTTTTATCAACCCCAAGGATACCCACTTAGTTTTTTATCAGTCCTTTCAGCTAGTTCCTGGGTACCTCAACCCATCAAGTAATTTATCAACCCCAGCTAGTATCCCATTGGTTTGTTATCCCCAAGGTTAGCCACTACCCAGGTGATTCATCGACTCATCAAGCAAGTACTTAATGGTTTATCAACCATGGCTAGTACATGAGTGTCTCAATTCCACTTGTTACACCAATTTTTGGTCATCTAACCTGTTATTGTTAGATGGACTAAAGTACACCATGTAAGACCAATTTTACCATAGTAAAATTGCTTTCACTATGAGAAATAATTTAATAACCCATAGTTTATTAAATTGTTTATGGTCTAAACAGGAAACCCCATGAGGAATAATTAAATAAATCCTTATTTGTTTGATTTTCCTCTAGGGATAATTAACTAAACCACTGTTTAATTAATATTCCTGGTCATATTTAACCCAAAAAAGGAAAATTAATTAGATAAATCATTATTTATCTTATTATTTTCTAGGAATAACTATTTAAATCATTATTTAATAATATTCCTTGTTAAATTTGACTAAATCATTTATAAATAATTAAATAAATCATTATTTATTTACTTATTCCTTAACCTCATCCTTGAAAGAATAAATAAATCATTTATTTATTTATTATTTTTAAATAAAGGGATTTAACCAATTCTAAATTCCTTTTTCCTCCACCAAAAATAATAAAATATTCCAAGTAAGTTGGATCTAGATTTGGTTAATAATATTTTAATTATGCACCAATATCTAGACTAACTGAATATTTTCTTATAAATAAAAGGGTTTTCCATTCATTCATTACCTTTTGTTGCCTTGAGATCACCTTTTGATATATACTTTTGGTCTAAATTTGATCCTCCATCATTGTCATATTTTTTTTTTCTACTTTTGCTTGTGAGCTCCCTTTGAGTTCCATTTTTTCTAGGTTTTCTGCACCATTAAGAGAGAGAGATCTTGAATCTGAAGCGCTGAGGACATAAAAGAACCCATCCCATTGAGGGGGAATTTGGTAACATATTTCTGTGTTCCCTTCCCAGGTGTCATAATACAAAAAATTCTTTATAAATTCTTGTCTTGTCTATTGGATGTATGGAGCAACTCTTGTTTATTTTTGCTATTTAATGGCTTTAACTACATATATATGGAATTTTGTAGCGTTTATTATGATCACCTACTGCAAATGTAAGGAAATTGACAGCCACATTTGATGTTAGGGTTGTTTGTTATGCACAACTAAAGTGAGTGGGTTATGGTTTCCCTCAGGGAGGGGCCAGCTCCTATAGCACTTTTCCCCCTCCCGATAGCATGTATCTTGGACATGACCTGCCTCATGCCTTTTCCCAATCGCATCCTCCGATGCCAGGGCCTACTTTTTTCCAACCTGTTTACCCCAATGTTGCTCAACCTCCTTACTATATGTATCCATAGCTAGGTGTTCTAGATCCTCCAGTATAAGCACCTCCACCTCCCATGCCTTATCAAGCTCTGCAGTAGCAACCACCCCCCCTCAGGGCCAGGTGTATGCATAGCAGAGTGTGAATAATCATCCCACTTCCATGAATAAGAGTAAAGGTAACCAGAACCAACCCGCTCTAGGTAATCTAGGAAATAATCCCCAATTGAATACATCTAACACTACAACCCAGCAATAGGGCGATCAACCCAAGCAGAACATGCTTCTTCACACGAAAAATCCTTGTTCTTGTTGCGGTGTTCTTGGTCACTATACCCATGATTGTCCCCTTTTACCTCATATGCGTCAACTGTGGGAATACCAAGAAGCATCTTGAGGACAACAAGCCTCTTCTTCAATTCCTCCTAATGCTACGCCTATCCAACCGACTGTGTTTACGAATCCTTTCCCCCAACAAGGATATGTGGATGCCCAACCCCCTAAAGGTCAGGCGAATTCTCAACCTCCCCCATTTGGTAGCTCTGATTATCAGATCCTCATGATGCACTCTGACTAGGCCAATACCACCAATCTTAACCTTCGGACTCGGTCGCAACAGTACACCAAGATTCCTGCTACACCCCCAACTGAGCCATAGTCTTCAAGTCCCACAAAGCCAATTTCAACACCCAATGGTCCTTTACAGATCCCTCAGCCTAATGTAGAGGTACATGCCAACATCCCCAAAGGATCGTTATGCTAAAACACTACTTTCGGTAAAGCCTTCCACGCCTACAGTATAGTAGATGACTTGGCGCAATCGCCTACCACCATGTCAATGCTGGAAGTCCTCCAGTCTTTCCCTTCACAACGTAAAGATATACTAAATTCTATGGGCATTGTGGATCCTTCAGATGATCGTTTGATTTTCTTCGATGCTGACAAGTCAGAGCATTCGCCCCTACTTACATTCTTCACCTTCCAAATACTTGTCAAGATCTGGAATGCCAACGTCTCTTGATGTATCATAGACGAGGGGGCATCCACCTGCGTGATGTCTGCTTCTATTTGGAAAAGTATTGGATCACCCAAGTTATCCCCTTCCACTACTACCCTTCGTGCATGGGATGGCCACTCTTCTCATCCCCTTGGCATGTTATGCAACTGTCCTATTACTCTTGTGGGAAAAAAAAATTGTGTTGACATTGAAGTCATTGATGCCCCCTTAGAGTACAACATTCTATTGGGTCATAGTTACACTTATGTGATGTCTACTGTCCCATCTGCGGTTCACCATAAGATGTGATTTCCTCACAATGGAAAGATCATCACTATCGATCAACTGACATATTACAAACCGAAGTCTCAGACCTCTCCAGATTCCATTATTTCCTCAGTGGCCAATAAACAAATAGTTGAACCTCTAACAAATGTCTCACCCGAAGTCTATAAATATTCCTCTTTACTTGTTTCATTCACTGGTTTTCCCCCTCTTATCTCTGACCCTAGCTTATTGAATGTTTGCATGATGCAATCATCTTAGTCCGACCTCAAATGGTCTGGTTCGACTATTTAGCAGCCTCGCCTTTTACAACCTACCCCTAGTACTTTGAATTAACCTTCGAGACCTCCTCATCAAGGCCCCTCATCTGTAGCTTGTGTCCCTGATCCTCTTTTTCCTCCTAGAACGGTTCCCCCTAGCCTTAACCATCTGGGAGCTGTTCTGCCTGGCTATTATCCCTTCGGTCAGATATTGTTTCTTGCTCCCCCTTTAGGAGTATTTTCGATACCTGTTATGGCTACCTTGACCCTTCCCAACATGACCCTGGGGATCCCAGTGTGGTGCATTGATCCCCCAACCAATACCCCGCCTGGTCAGCTCAAACCTTACACTGCTTTGACCCCAGTCCAACCGGTCGCCATGACCCCTCCCTTTTCTTTTGTGCCTTAGCCACCTTAACAGGAATCTACTCCTATTGTGAAAGCCTTGGGTGAGGGGGTCAAAGCCCACAAAAAGGCACCTAAGGACAAGGTTGCCTAGAAAACACGTGCTCCACCTAAGCATCCAAAGTGTACACCTTCGTGCGCTTTGTGTGATGTTGAAGGTCATGCCACCCATCATTGTCCTGAATTGTCTCATATCAAACCCATGGTCAACGTAGCATTTCCCGAGTCTGATGTCCCAAAAGTCCATGTTAATTTACCAAATTTGGCCAAGAAAATCAAGAATGTGCAAAAAAATCACCCATGTGCTTTGTGTGATCTCCATGGCCACTATACTCACCTTTGTCCCCACCTCATAGATTACTACACCTCCTTGGAAGTGGTTCACCAATACGAGTCCGAGTGCAATGAGTCCTCCTCTCCCTTACTTGCACGTTATGCTTCAGAAAAACCAGAGGAAACATCCACTCCCATTGACATACCCCCTACTGATGTCAAGATGACAGAGCCTTCGAGCACTATCCTATACCTGTCATCATCTATGAGATCCACGGTGGAAGACTCCTCTGGAGCATCCCCTTCTATTTTGCCTGACCTCCCTTCAGCAATCACCTTGGGCTCAACATCGGTGGATTCTTCATCTACTTGTTCTTCTGTCACCCTCCATGAAGATGCGCATGTGAACCCCTCTTCTCATGATGATGAGTTGACAAGTAGCTTCGCCACGTCATGTGGTCATCCTTCCACCAGTCACCCCATATTCTACTGTGATGATGACATTATGGAAGCATTTACCACCCCTGACTTTATCGATCCCCCCTTACATCGAAACCATGCACTTGAACCACATACACCTTGTGGTCATTACATTGACACCCAATGTTTTGGTAAGGGGTCACCCATATTTGAGAGTCCAAGAGAAGCAATTCTCCACAACCCTCCTAGGGAATCTAGTAGTGTCGACTCTAGTACTAGTATTTTTCTCCATTTAGAAGAACCTATCGAGTTCCATATCACTTCAGATCACTCTAGGGATGATCCACTTCATCATTCCTTCATCTTACATCAACAACCCAGTCCCTTAGACATTGTTGTTGACCAACTTGCGTGTTTTCTAGGTGAGCACTAGTTCATTATATCCAAATCCACTCTTTGGGATAGTTACACCATGTATGCGAACACATAAATTTAGTCCATTTGCTTCATATATGAATTACCAAAAGAGATTGGTAATCCTCCATTCCCTTTCTCAAAATGCATCTATACATTCTTCCCATAGAAGATAACCATAACGTAATTAAATGGCGAACCACATAATAAAAATTTGTTTATATTCCAATTTTCTAAATACATTTGGCATGACCATATCATTCTTGGGGGCACCTATGCCCCTATACCTTTTCATAATCCTCCTTAGGATTTAGTGCCTATGATATTGAAGGCCTGAATCCATTATTTCAGCACTTGGAACACCATGGCGCTCCACAAAATCCTCTAGCTAGGGGAATCATTCCCACCTTTGCATACCATATCAGTCCCCTCCATCACATATGCTTGGGGGAAATATCCCATGCTTGGGGGCATTATGGCACCCCTGGCCACCTTCTCACTTTATTTTCATAATTATTGGCCTAGACTCCACCAATATAGGTATGGTTGATTATCCTCCCATTCCTTGGATAGTTTGTCCTACCGGCCTCCCTGGCGATCCATATATCATAGATACTCAATATCGTTTCTTCATATATTCTACTTTATGCGCTACCATACTTACCACTTGGTCCCTATGTTTGACCTGGTGAGCAGGCATGATTCTAGACTTTCTCTAGCAGTTCATTCCTGTATTCTTTCCTTCCCTTGATTCTTCACCAGGAACCACCTTGCCCAAAAGCATTAAGGTCATCCTTAGACAAGTAAGGACGCCTACTTGAATGTCGCAGATCTCAATTCCAATGGTTGGTTTGTCTGCTACAATTTCTGTAAGATTTATGGCCTTGTCATCGTCTCCACATTCACCACAGCTACACTTGCAAATGAATCAAATTGGAGGGAAATTTCCTTATTAAAAGGAAAACCACAAATTTTTCTTTCTCCAATTATGACCAAACCGTAGCTCGGTTTGATGAACCGTCAAAACCATTGGAAATCTCTCATAGAGCACTCAAATGGGTATCCTTTTGTTTTTGGTGATTTAATACTTCACCTGGAAGCCTTTTTTCCAAGAAGGGTCACTTCACTGCTTCTCAAAATTGAATTTCCTCAATTGTGACACTTGTAGTTGGGGCACCACTTTTCCTTCATACTAGTCAATTTTCATCATGAATAACCATATTTTACTCATGTTTATGGTCCCCACCGAACCTTTTTTGTGTGGCAGCATAATTGAGCCACCCTTGTTTAGAGCATCTAAGTTGAGTCATCATCGCATCCATGGAGTCTGTCCCGAGTCCCTTTGCTCCCTCCACAGTCTTCCATCCTTCATCACTTTGTACCTCTCTCATGTCACACATTTTGGCCTCCAATCATACTATCCCCTATCCCCTCTGGAGTCGAGTCAGTAGTTGCCAGGTCTTTCATGCCCTTTATGCTCTAACAAGGGAAGTCGCCAGCCCGCTACTCAATACCCCCCATTCCACCATCATCCCTGGTGTTAGTCTATAATTCGATCTACTATTATCCTTCATGCCTTAGTTGAGGATTCCTTATTGCCTCACCTATGGCAGACCTCCTTCTGTCAACATCAGCATATTCATTCTAGAAGACGGGTCTAGAGGGTGGTGTACCTTTTTTCCAGCTTCCACTCTTGTTCAGTGCCTCAGATCATGAAAAGAAACCCTTTATTTCCCTTTGACTTAATTGTTTCTCAGTTACAGCTCCTTATGGCATGATTGAGATCCGTATACTTGTTGGTTCAGTGATGCAACATATTATACTAGTGATTCCCAGGTGTGTGTGAGATGTTTCGGACCTCATGAGGGGGTGGCCCTTCAGGTTGCCCCCCACATACCTGGATGACCTCTTTACTATAGCCTTGGATGAAGGTATACATATTTGATTTTTTTGGCCTTAGCTTCTTGCAGTGCCTTTTCAATTTTCAGAGCCCAATCTTGTTTTATGAGGCCTCTTTGGTTGTTATTATATCTCAGATATTATTGTATAAGTCTAAGTTGGCTTTTGTCCCAGGCACAGTATGCATGTGGGATCCATTATTTTTTTTATGTGGCCCATGTTTGTTGGGCGCACCATTATTCTTTGTACTTTGTCATCTCGGCGGGCATAGGTATGCCCCCCCTGCCTCATTCAGATTTTAAGAGCCCAATCTTGTTTTACGGGGCCTCTTTGGTTGTTATTATATCTCAGATATTATTGTATAAGTCTAAGTTGGCTTTTGTCCCAGGCACAGTATGCATGTGGGATCCATTATTTTTTTTATGTGGCCCATGTTTGTTGGGCGCACCATTATTCTTTGTACTTTGTCATCTCGGCGGGCATAGGTATGCCCCCCCTGCCTCATTCAGAACAGGTACTCACTCATAAAAGAGACTTGTCGCACTTGTAAGTCTCGCCTCCTCAGGGTATTGTCCTCTCTCGCTTCAGTCTGTCTTATATTTCTCTCTCTGACTCCCCTTCAGTGTCTAGTGATTTTGTTCTTACAACGTACTTCGGCCATACGATTAGCTCCTAACACTTGCACTTTGGGGGGGAATCTGTTACACCAATTTTGGTTTTCAAGCTTCTGTGGTTATCATTTGATGAGAAAGAACCTGAATTTTCCACAGTGTCAGATAATAAATGTCGATGTTTCGAATCTCCATGGAGATCCATCTTCAGGACAAATGAATGAAGAAATGAAAGAGGGACTAAGGTCAAATTTATAGAGTGAAGATTATTTTTCTAAAGAGTCGACGAGCAATAATATCTAGGAAATTTATTTTATTTTTATTTAATGTTTAATTAATTTTTTTAAAATAATTAATAAATTAATTCAATGAATAATATATCATAACTAATAATGAATAATACTACTATTTTAATTATTTATTTTAGAATTTTAATACGTAATATTAAATAATTTATATTAATTCCCAGAATTTCAATAATTTATTAATACTAATAGTGAAGTATATAAAACATCTAATAACTAACCTAATACCTAAAACTTTTAAGTAATATTAATTGATATAAATTATAATTCTACTAATTAATAGTTTGTGATTATAATTTTTTTATAATTAATATAATGAATAAATTTGATTAATAATGATGATTAATAAGAGTTTAATTTAATGAATAAATTAATTTATTGAATTAATTCGATTAATAATGATGAAGTATATAATAATGGTATATCATAACTAATAAATAATATAACAAATAATAAATAATACTACTATTTTAATTATTTATTTTAGAATTTTTTTAATAAGTAATTTAAATAATTTAAATAATTTATATTAATTCCTAGAATTTCAATAATTTATTAATATTGATAGAGAATATAAAACCATCTAAATCATCCATATTGTAAAACCCAATTTATATTCTTAATTTTTATTATAGTTTCTTAGTTTACTATCCAAGGTACTAATAATAATTATAATTGTTTTTATTAATTAATTTTATTTTATTTTAATTGAAAATTAATTAATGAATTATCTGAATTTTTAATGAATTATTTGACTTTATAATTTTTCTTTTTTAATTCTCTATCAAACCTAGGTTAGAAAGCCCTAAACCCTAAAATATAATTGGAAAGACCAAACCTGAGGAACTATAACTTGGGGGTTGTCGAACTGGAGGAACAGATTTGATGAATTAGAGGACGCCAACAATCACTGATCTCACAACCTCCATCTCTGTTAAGGTTTTGAGGATGCTTTATAATCTCGATTGCCTCTCTAATTTTCCTTCTTCGATAATGGTCTTCTCTTGCAATGATCCTGGCATCCTCGAGACGTAGATGGTGCTTATTTTTTGTGGAGTGTTCAGCTAGGGCTGCGGTACGAGATCTTTCATATTTAACATCAGCGCCATGTTCTTTAAGACGTTTTTGCAACGACCACCCTGTTTCCCCAATATAACTTTTCCCACATGAACAATCAATATTGTAAACTCCTTTGAGTTTTTCGTGGCTTATACTATCCTTAACTGACTGCATTCTCTATCTCAAAGTTCCTGATGTTGAAAGTTGTGCGAATATGTCTTTCTTCCTCATAACTTTGGCAATTTTGTCAGTAACACCCTTAATGTATGAAAGGAAAAACCTGCCGTAGTTTTCTCGGTTTTTCCAATTTTTCTGAGGTCTCTTGTGTTCCTGAGACAAGACAAAGCCTTTGGCTCTATGTATGGCTTTCCTGATATCATTCTCACTATAGCCAATAGCTTTAAATGTAGACGTTAAGTGATTGAGTTCATATTTTTAGGTGCTTTGCATTAGATATTCTCAGGGCTCTCACAGCGAGAGTGTTAAGGACACCAAACTTTTGACCTGGATGATGGTAAGACTCATCATGAAGATAGCTATCAGCGTGAGTATTTTTCTGAATACTTGATGTCCCAGTGTTCCATCATCTTTCTTAGTAACAAGAAAATCTAAAAACGGGATGCTCCTGTCTTTCTCAACTTCCATAGTAAACTTAATATCTGAGGAAATTGAGTTAAGGTGATTAAAAAATTCATCAAGATTGTCCTTCCCATGCGTCCATTGTTACACCAAATTTTGGTCATCTAACCTTTTACTATTAGATGGACTAAAGTACACCATGTAAGACTAATTTTACCATAGTAAAATTTCTTTCACTATGAGAAAAAATTTAATAACCCATAGTTTATTAAATTTTTTCTGGTCTAAACATGAAACTCTATGAGGAATAATTAAATAAATCCTTATTTATTTTATTTTCCTCTAGGTATAATTAACTAAACCATTGTTTAATTAATAGTCCTCATCATATTTAACCCAAAACGGGAAAATTAATTAGATAAATCATTATTTATCTTATTATTTTCTAGGAATAATTATTTAATAATATTCCTTGTTAAATTTGACTAAATCATTATTTATTTAATTATTCCTTAACCTCATCCTTGAAATAATAAATAAATCATTTATTTATTTATTATTTTTAAATAAAGAGATTTAACCAACTCCAAATTCCTTTTCCCTCCACCAAAAATAATAAAATATTCCAAGTAAGTTTGATCTATATTTGGTTAATAATATTTTGATTATGCACCAAAATTTAGACTAACTCAATATTTCATTATAAATAGAAGGGTTTTCCATTCATTCACTACCTTTTGTTGCCTTGAGATCACCTTTTTATCTATACTTTTGGTATGGCTTTGCTTCTCCATCATTGCCATATTTTGTTTTTCTACTTTTGCTTGTGAGCTCCCTTTGAGTTCCATTTTGTCTGGGTTTTTTGCACCATCAAGAGAGAGAGATCTTGGATCTGAAGCGCTGAGGACATACAATAACCCATCCCATTGAGGGGGACTGGCAACATATTTAGGTGTTCCCTTCCCAAGTGTCATCATACAAAAAATTCTTTATAAATTATTGTCTTCTCTATTGGATGTATGCAGAAACTGTTATTTAATTTTGCTATTTAATGGCTTTAACTACATAGATCTGGATTTTTGTAGCATTTCTTCTTATCACCTACTATATATCTAAGGAAATTGATAGCCGCATTTGATGTTAGGGTTGTTTGTTCTGCACAAATAAAGTGAGATTTTCGTATGCGTGCGATTAGAATTCACACTAACACCATTGAACTGTCACTGGATAAAAAAATCATAGGCACACACACAAACCTTTACAAACATAGGGAATACCATCCCAGAACATAAGACAATCTATAACAAGTTATCTCTTCCTAAAAAGTTCACATCCATTGCCAATTCACGCTTTCTCTTCTCTTTTGCACATCATCTTATTCTTTTTTTTTTCTCAACAAGATTTCTCTTGCTCTACTCCTTGCATCTCTACACACTTGTCTCCTATTGGGTTTCTCCTTCTTATACTTTTCCATGCATGTTGACCACACCCACACTTCCACCAGGATTGAGATTTCATGGCTCGTCTTTCACACAAGGAACCCTTTCCCTAAATTCAATGTTGGACCAACATTGCCATAAATCCATCAAGGAGATAGGTTGTCAAATATTGTGGCTTGGTTTTACAAGCAACTCCTCCTCCTCCTCGGTCCTATAAATCCATGCCCACTTCCCTAACCTAGTAAATATGTTACCTTTCTGTATTATTTACATGAATTACAATTCTTGGCAATATTTACAAGAGGGATATCAAAAAAAGGGTTGTCACAGACCCCAAAAAAAAATGCATATGATATCCTCATTGGCTCAGCCATTTCCCAAGTTTCTTCATATGGTTGAAATTGATTTCATTGCACCTTAACTTGATCTATTACTCAATTCTAAAGCATAGTCTACCTATGTTCCACAATGCACAGTGGCTCTAGATAGAATTCTCCCTCGGATTCCACCTGTATCATAAACCAATCAATAACATGATTAGCATCATGCACATAATTTTTAAGCAAATAAATGCACAAAAAATCATGTTCCTTCACTTTCGGTGGCAAGGAAAATATGTAGGCCACTGACCCCACTCTTTCGATGATCTAAAATGGTCCATAAATTTTGGGTGACAGCTTTGCACAAGACCTAATTTTTAGCAAAATCTTCCTTGGTTTAATGGAAAGATAAACATGTTCCCCCACTTGGCACTCCTTGTGCATTCTCGGTCGATCTTCATAGCCCTTTTTCCTGCCCTAAGATATTTTAAAATGCTTCTTGATAGTGATTACTTCATTTGTCATTTCTTTCAACATATTAGGACCAATATGCACCCTATTTAGTGGACCATTCCAACTGATAGACATATTTCATTTTCTGCCATATAGAGCCTAAATGGACTCATCTTCAATAATTATTGGTAAACATCGTTGTAGGAAAACTCTACCAAGGGTAAAAAATCTTCCCACCTCCTTGGTTGATGTTACACCAATTTTTGGTCATCTAACCTGTTACTATTAGATGGACCAAAGTACACCATGTAAGACCAATTTTACCTTAGTAAAATTGCTTTCACTATGAAAAATAATTTAGTAACCCATATTTTATTAAGTTATTTCTGGTCTAAATAGGAAACCCCATGAGGAATAATTGAATAAATCTTTATTTGTTTGATTTTCCTCAAGGGATAATTAATTAAACCACTATTTAATTAATATTCTTGGTCATATTTAACCCAAAACAGGAAAATTAATTAGATAAATCACTATTTATCTTATTATTTTTTAGAAATAATTATTTATAACATTATTTAAATATTATTCCTTGTTAAATTTGACTAAATCATTTATAAATAATTGAATAAATCACTATTTATTTAATTGTTACTCAACCACATTCTTAAAATAATAAACAAATTATTTATTTATTTATTATTTTTAATTAAATGGATTTGACAAAATTCAAATTATTTTTCCCTTGAAAAAAAATAATAAAATATTCCATAAAAGTTGGATCTAGATTTGGTTAATAATATTTTAATTATGCACCAATATCTAGACTAACTCAATATTTTGTTATAAATAGAAGGGTTTTCCCATTCATTCACTACCTTTTGTTGCCTAGAGATCACTCTTGATCTATACTTTTGGTCTGACTTTGATCCTCCCATCATTGTCATATCTTTTTACTTTTTGCTTGTGAGCTCCCTTTGAGTTCCATTTTTGTCTGGGTTTTCTACACCATCAAGAGAGATAGATCTTAGATCTGAAGCGCTGAGGACATACAAGAACCCATCCCATTGAGGGGGACTGGTAACATCTTTCTGTATTCCCTTCCCAGGTGTCATAATACAAAAAATTATTTAAAAGTTCTTGTCTTATTCATTGGATGCATGGAGAAACTCTTGCTTATTATTTGTTGTTTAATGTCTTTAACTGCACAGATATGGATTTCTATAGCATTTATTCTGACCACTAACTACATATCTAAGGAAATTGACATCCATATTTGATGTTAGTTCTGTTTGTTATGCATAGCTAAAATGAGCTTTTTTCATACGCTTGCGATTAGAATTCACACTAACAACTGGCGACTCCACAAGGGTTTATAATTACGACCACTGTCATTTTTCATATCCATGCATGACCAGATGCTTCAACCCCCAGGGTTTTTCTTCAGATTCTTATTTTTCATTCTTGATGTTGTTTTTAACCATAAAACCCTAAAACAGTCAAAATTCTAAATTTCATGTGTTTCTGGGCACTTTTCACACGTAACAGGTATTAGCTGTAGCATAGATGACACTTTTTCTGAAACCTACTCCCAAGATAGTTGGAAATGCAGGTTGCACTTTTTGGGCCAAAAAATGTGACCTCAGCTCTCAGGTAGTGGAAAATAGCCTGAAAACTACGACCTTAGCAACAAACAGGTCAGAAACTACAACCTGTACATTTTGCGGGATTTTTTTGTGATTTTTTTGGGTTTTTTTGGGGCACTGTTTAGGGTTGCATGGCCTCCCTCTTCACCCGTCTTGGACCTGTACTTGCTTATTTTTACTTGCCGAAGTAGGAACCAAGCTCCTTACGGCTTCAGTACGCTTCCACCATTTTAGGAGGAGTTTAGCTAAAGCAGGTCCTCTGAGATTTTAGTTATTTTCAGCCATTTTTCATATCTAAACCTGTACTTTCAGATCGATTTCAAATTGGTTATTTATCCATCCAAAATACCTCTTTTTAGTTTCTTTTCTTCCTCCTTTAGGGTCCCCTCCATCTCCCTTCGGGTTATAGCCTTTCGCCCCTTTTTTGCAGAATTTTTCCCTCTAGTTTTTTGTTGTGTTATGCCCCTCTTTCTAGTAGATCTGACCTTTAGATCCTTGTCCCTCCCAACTTTAGATCCATTGGCCATTTTTTTTGCTTCGACTAGATTTCGCCCACCCATAGACTAGTTGTTGGGAAGCCCTCCTCCTTGGGTTTAAAATGATGCATCTTTAGTTGTTTATTTTACTGTCGCATTCAGTTTCCTTTACTGTCATTTTCAGTTTTACTTACAGTTATACACCATATTTTTTCTTTTTTCTATACACACGTTTGGGCTTACTTAAAATTAACACACTTATCACATACACGCACACCATAAGCGAAGAGCGCCTGGTTTACACCGCCAGGCCAAGACTTAAACATTGTAATCAATTGATCCTCCACATCCCTGCCCTTATTTACCTCTCTTCCTTATTGTGATATGTGTCTCTTTACCATTATTGCACCCCCAAGGCGTTTATCTCGGAGACTCCAAGGCCTTCATCCTTAGTTTTCGTTAGGAAGACTTACCCCACTGCGTAGGGTTTGTGTTCGTCCTCCACCGAGTCCCCATTTTAACTATGCTTATGGTTCATCAGGTTCCCCTTCTAGTTCTACCCCCGGCTCTCTTCCACCTTTCACCTTCATAAAGTCTAGTTCAAGACCTAAGGCTGGTGGCAGCCCCGGCCCTAATGTTGAAAATGATACTAGTGGTGCAGACATAGGAACTATTCCAGCTTCTCCCTTGCTTCCTTATATGGCAAAGCTAAGCCTTCCCGATTTTATCCAGTTGATTAATGACCCCATACACCATAATCCTGGTTTGCCTGCTATGCCAACCAAGCTGCCTTCAGACAACCCCAAGTTTGAAGGAAATGTTGGAGAGGATCCTACCAACCATGTTTGTTCTTTCCACATGTGGTGTTCGTCTAACTCCATCACTAATGACTCTATTCGTCTCTGGGTATTCCAGTGTATGCTTACTGGAGAAGCTTCCAAGTTGGTATGTTGACCAGGCCTCCTCCTCCCATACTACTTTGCGACCCTTGCCAAGGATTTTCTGTCTTACTTATAGCTCCCCCTTCGCTATGACATCGGTACCGAACTCTTGACCTCTTTCCGTGAAACTTCTGCTACCTGCTTATCTAACTATATTCAATAATGGAGCAGAAGAAAGAGATTATGTCAAGCCCCTGTTTTCGAAGACTGTGTCTACATGGATTGGTTTCTCAGACCCCTTTTTCCTGCTATTGGCAAATATGTCACATCTCGCTTCCCTCAGACCGAGGAGGATGCCCTCCAGATCACATTAAAATATGACCTGATCTACGCACAATCTGGTTATGTTTATATCATCTTACCTGATCTCCCTAGACTCAGTGGTGCCAATGCATCGGGGGCATACTATGCCTCCAACGGTATCGTTGGATCCCTTTCACATCCGTATACTCATCTTCCCATGGGTTATGGTTTCCCTCAGGGAGGGGTCAGCTCCTCCAACACTTTTCCCCCTCCCGGCAGCATGTATCCAAGATACGACATGCCTCCTCCTTTTTCCCAACCTATTTACCCCAATGTTTCCCAACCTCCTTATTATCTATATCCACAACCTGGTGCTCTAACTCCTCCAACACAAGCACCTCATCCTCCCTTGCCTTATCGAACTTCGCAATAGTAGCCACCCCCCCCCAGGGTCAGGTGTATGCGTAGCAAAGTGTGACTAATCCTTCTACTTACAAAAAGAAGAGGAAAGGAAACCAAAACCAATATAACGCAAGTAATTCAGGAAATAATCCCAAGGGAATACATCTAACACTGCAACTCAGTAACAGGGCACTCAACACAATCAGGATAGGAAAATTTGCATGAATACGCCTTGTTCTTGTTGCGGTGTCTATGGTCACTATACCCATGATTGTCCCCATTTACCTCAAATGCGTCAGATGTGGGAATCTCAAGAAGCATCCCAAGGATAACAAGCGTCCCCTTCGGTTCCTCCTAATGCTACCCCTACTCAACCGATTGTGTTTACCAATCATTTCCCCCAGAAAGGATATGTGGATGCCCAACCCCCTAAAAGTCAAGCGGCCACTCAACCTCCTCCATTTGGTACCTCTGATTACCAGTTCCTCATGATTAAATCCGACCAACCTGATATCGCTAACCTCAACCTTCAGACTCAGTCCCATCAGTACAACAAGCCCCCCGCTATGTCTACCACCAAGCCCCCATGTTTAGATCCCATAGATCCTCTTTTGACACCCAATGGTCCTTTACAGATCCCTCAGCTTAAGGCAGAGGTTCTTACCAAGATCCCAAAGGACAGTTATGTCGAAATACTGCTTTCGGTAAAGCTGCCCACTCCTACAATATAGTAGATGACTTGGCGCAATCCCATGCCACCATGTCAATGATGGAAGTCCTCTAGTCATGCCCTTCACAATGAAAAGCTCTACTAACTGCCATGGTAATTGTGGATCCTTCACATGAAAATTTGATTGTCTTGAATGTTGACAAGTCAGAGCATCCCCCCCTTCCTGCATTCGTCGCCTTCCAAATCCCTGTCAAGATCCAGAATGCCAACATCTCTCATTGTATCATTGATGAGGGGGCATCCACTTGCGTGATGTCTGCTTCTATTTGGAAGCAAATCAGATCCCCTGAGTTAGCCCCTTCCACTGTCACCCTCCATGCATGGGATGGCCACTCTTCTCAGCCCCTTGGCATGTTTTGCAATTGTCATATTACTCTTGTGGGAAAGATTGTTTGTGTTGACGTTGAAGTCATTGATGCCCCCTTAAACTACAACATTATATTGGGTCGTAGCTACACTTATTCGATGTCTTCTATCCCATATGATGTTCACCATAAGATGTGCTTTCCTCATAATGGAAATATCATCACCATCGATTAGTTGATATATTACGAGCAAAAGTCTCAGACCTCTCCAGATGCCATTATTTCTTTAGTGGCCAATAAAAAAGCAGTTGAACCTCCGACCTATGTCTCACTTGGAGTCTATAAATATTCCCCCTTTCTTGGTTCTTTCCCTGGTCTCCCCCCTCCTATCTCTGACCCTAGCTCGTTAAATTTTTGCATGATGCAATCATCTCGGTTCGACCTTAAATGGTCTGGTTCGATTAGTCAGTAGCCCCGCCCTCCGCAACCTTATCCTAGTGCTTTGAATCAACCTTATGGACCTTCTCCTCAAGGCCCCTAATCCATAGCTGGCGTCCATAATCCTATCTATCCTCCTAGAACCGCTCGCCCTTGCCGTAACTACCTCGAAGCTATCTCGTCTGGCCATTACCCCTCCGGTCAGACACTGTTTCTTACTCCCCCTCCTAGAGTATTTTCAATACCTATTATGGCTACCTTGTCCCTTCCTAACATGACCCTGGGGATCCCAGTCTGGTACATTGATACCCCAGCCCATACCTCGCCTGGTTTGCCCAAACCTTACACTGCTTTGACCCCGATCCAACCGGTCGCCATGACCCCTCCCTTTACTTTGGTGCCTCAGACACCTCAAAAAGAACCTAATCATGTTGTGAAGGCCCCGGATGAGGGGGGAAAGACCAAAAAAGGCACCTAAGGATAAGGTTTCCCATAAAACCCCTACTCCTCCTCAGCCTCCAAAGCGCACCCCCCCCGTGTGATTTATGTGATGTTGTTGGTCATGCCACCCATAATTGTCTTGAAGTTCCTTGTATCAAGCCCATGGTAAATTTTGTGTTTCCTGAGTCTAAGGTCCTAGAAGCCACTGTTACTTTACCGACTGCAACCAAGAAACCCAAGACTATGCACACAAACCACCCCTGTGTGTTGTGTGATCTCCATGACCACTATACCCACCTTTGGCCTTGCCTTGTAGACTACCGCACCCCTTTGGAGGTAGTTCGCCAATATGAGGTCAATCACAATGAATCTATTTCTCTTTTACTTGTGCATTATGCTTTGGAAGCACCAGAGGACACATCCACTCCCATTGACATTCCCCCTCCCAATGTCGATATGACGGAGTCTTCGACCACTATCCTCTACCTGTCATCATCTATGAGATCCATGGTGGAAGACTCCTCTAGGGCTTCCCCTTCTATTTTGCCTGACCTCCCTTCAGCGATCACCCTTGGCTCAACATCGGTGGATCCTTCATCTACTTTTTTTTCGATCACCCTCTGTGACGATGCACATGTGAACCTCTCTTCTCATGATGATGAGTTAGGTAGCTTTGCCGCGTCATGTGATTATCCTTCCACCAATCAACCCATCTTCTATTGTGATGAATACATCATGGAAGCCTTTTCCACCCCTGACTTCATCTATCTAGCCCATAAGAAAAATGGCACCATTCATGTCTACGGTGACTTTCATGACCTGAGCACAAAATTCCCACAAGTCAGTTCCCCCACACCATCCTCTTTTCAGTGTGCGGGGGGGTATAAATATGACCCATAGCATTCCCTCTAGCCATGCTTGTTTCATTTCTACCTTGCATTTAGGTTGCCAACATTGTTCATTATCCTCTCATTTGTTGTCTTATGGCACTGTTCAAATGGATCCCCCATCCATACCATATATCGAATATGCCGATGGTGCAAGTTTCTACTCTCGAAATCTAGCCTCGGCAGCCTAGGCCATTTTCACCCACTTGCATTTGCTTGTCCTCTATAACGATGTATGCATTGGTACTGCCACCAATAATCAAGCCGAATATGATGCGATGAGAGGTTTGTTAGTCGATGCCCTTGACCATCACATCCTCCACCTTCATGTTAGTTTAGATTCTTTGATGCTTGTCATGCAATTGAATGGTGTCTATCATGTGCATAATCATGTCCTTTTTAGAAGATATTTACGAATGAAGCTCTTAATGCGTGAAATTGAAATCATTACATTCAGTCATGTACCTAGGACCCAAAATCACCATGTAGATAGCATTGTAAACAATATTCTATATTGGCATTTAACACACGCATTTCACACAAGACAATAACAACAAACCATATAACGATGCATATCCACAATATGTTTCATTCAAATATACAATGTTTTGGAGTCCATTAACTCCGATACATATGACATGCCCATAGCATGTTACAAAATCAAAAATGGGGACACCTCATTCCCCTACATCTAATCATTATCTAGAGGATCCTCGGCCAATGGCTCGTCTTCGGCAGCCCGTAGATCATGCATCCCCTATCCGGCCATCGCCATGCGTTGCATGACTCCTTGGCACTCCGAGGGTAGACCAATACATGGCTCTATGTACTGGTCATAAAGGTCTTGCTAGCTACGCTCTAAAACACCGGTCAATAGCCTCTCACATCTATGACAGATGTCCTCCAAGAGGGCCACTGCATCCTCTTTTTTCAGTCCCCTTGATCCACTACATGTTGCAGCCCATGATACTGTAGGTCGTCCCATATACATGGCCAATTTCATTGGTGCTATATCTGCATACCAAAAGTGAATGAATCAGTACCATATACAATATTCTAAAACTTTAAAATGCACATAAAATATAAGCAACTTGTCACTTAGCATCTGGACCCCATGCCTGACTAGGCAGAAGTGGAAATTTTGGTTCCCCATGATAGTTCATCCCACTATAGGGATAATATTTTATGTATAGTGGCATATGATCCCAATGTGCAAAAAACTCGGGTTGGAACACCTGTATGACTGCCCCACCTCCCCCTCTACATAGTAGACACCCCCAGTGGTGCATCCTGGGCTCTCGCGGGCCCCCATCTTGTATCTGTATATGAGGTCAAAGTGTTAGGATCTTCTCAAAGAAGAGCAAGCAAAGCACTATGCCATCTGCACATTCATGGTTCACCTATCGCTTACATAGTGAAAATTTTCATTTCAACGATGAAAACATCATCTGGGCCCACCCATAGTAAGTCCCACTCAATACACTCTCAACAAGAATCATCTGACCCCCAGTGATGTGGTGGAGCACCTGGTTTCCCAGGATACGCATCACAAGTCCCTAGCCTCTCTAGATCTTTGATCGGTATCCGTGTCCCTTTCACATGGAGACCTGGTTGACAGTGGTGCTCTACAAAATCCATAATGTTCCTCCCTCGCGGTAACACTGGCTATGTGCTCCCCACCATCCCTAATGGTAGGAGACCAGTCAGGAAATATATATCCTAGATAGTCAACTTGATCTGGTGCCCCTGCACTATAAAGATCTCATGATCCAGATCCTAATAAATGGCGATCCGGGCCAACAAGGGTTGTCTTTCTCTCATCAAAGGGTTCTCCACAAAATTTAGAACCCCAAACCTATCCAATGCAATGCAAAAAACCTGATCCTCTTGGATCTCAGACTGTAATGTGTCCAAGTCTCTCTCTCTCCAGTTGATCCTAAACTATGCCATATTTTCACAAAACCATCATGTTTGTTGGTGTATAGATAGGAAAGATTGCATCTTAACCATAAAACACCAGCTCTCAGCCAAAAAAAAACACTAAAACCCCTATCTCTGATAGGTCACACTTTTTAGGCCATTCTTGGGACAGGTTATAGTTTTCTTCCCAAAACTTTCTACCCAAGTCATAGAAAATGCCCCAAAAAGTGCGACCTAGCCGTAAAGAGGAGCAGGGGTCTGTTCCTTAGCTCTGGGTGCCTAAACTGAAATTTTAATCCACTGAATCGAAAGAGTATGGTTAGGGCTCTTACCTGCAATAGACGGATATCGATTCCAATTTTTGGTTTGTCCGCTACAATCGTCGCAAGGTTGAGGGGCTTCTCTCCTCTCTACATTCACAAGAGTTACACTTGCAAATGAATCAAATTGGAGGGAAAATGCCTTATTAAAAGAGAAACCACAGATTTTTCTTTCACCTGCTGTGACCAAACCATATCTCAGTTTGACAAACTATTAGCACTGTTGGAAATCTCTCACCGAGCTCTCAAATGGGTATCCTTTTGTTTTTAGTGATTTGATACTTCACCTGGAAACATTTTTTCCAAGAAGGGTCACTTCACCGCTTCTCAAAATCAAATTTCTTCACTTGCGACACTTTTACTTGGGGCACCACCTTGCCTTCATACTTTTCCACGCTCATGTCGATTTTTGGTCATGAGTAACCATCTTCTACTCATGTTTTTATGGTCCCCACCGGGTCTGTTGTCTGTGGAAGCATCATCGTGTTGCCCTTGTTTAAAGCATCTGAGTTGAGTCATCATCGCATCCATGGAGTCTGTCCCGAGTCGCTTTATATCTCGCCACATTCCTCCATCCTTCATTGCTTTGTCCCTCTCTCATATCACACATTTTTTCCTCCAATCATACTGTCCCCTATCCCCCCCGGAGTC
The DNA here is from genome assembly GCA_034641835.2 of Pinus albicaulis. NCBI lineage: Eukaryota > Viridiplantae > Streptophyta > Pinopsida > Pinales > Pinaceae > Pinus > Pinus albicaulis. Next base: position 832,132,056 of record CM076575.1, read on the forward strand.
GAGTCAGTAGCTGCCAGGTTATCCATGCTCTTTATGCTCTAACAAGGGAAGTCGTCAGCCCACTACTCAGTACCCCCCATTCTACCATCATCCCTGGTTTCATTCTATCAGTTTCTCTACTATTATTCCTCGTGCCTTAGTTGAGGATCCCTTATTGCCTCACCTATGGCGGACCTCCTTCTGTCGACATTAGCTTCTTCATTTCAAAAAACAGGTCTAGAGGGCAGTGTACCTTGGTTCCAGGTTCCACTTTTGTTTGGTAGCTCAGATCAGGAAAAGGGACCCTTCATTACCCTTTGGCTTGATTTTTTCTTAGTTCCAGCTCCTCATGGCATGATCAAGATCCATATACTTGATGGTTCAATGATGCATCATATTATACCTATGATTCTCAGGTATGTGTGAGATGTTTTAGACCTTGTGAGGGGGTGGTCCTTTAGGTAGCCCCCCACATGCCTGGATGACCTCTCTAATACAACATTGGATGCAGCTCCATAGATTTTATGGTTCCGACCTCAACCACTTACAACGCCTTTTTTAGTTTGCATGTATCATTCAGATTTTCAGATCCCTTTCCTATTTTACAAGGCCTCTTTGGTTGTACATATGTTTCATGTACTAAGATATTATTGTATAAGTCTTGTATGTTGTCCCAGGAACAGTATGTATGTAGGATCCATTATCATGTTTTTTATCTGGCCCACGTTTATGCTAGCATGTACTATATAGTTCAGTCCCATGTTAGTTGGACACATCATTATTCTTTGTACTTTGTTATCTCGGTGGGCATAGGTATGCCTGCCCCGCCTCATGTAGAACAGGTACTCACTCATAAAAGAGAATTTTCACACCTGTAAGTCTCACCTCCTCAAGGTCTTATCCTCTCGCACTTCAGTTCGCCTTATATTTCTCTCTCTCTGACTCCTTCGGTGTCTATTGATTGAGTTCTTACAACGTAAGTTTGGAGCTTTATGTGGTGTAGTTTTTTAGATGCAAAACTCAGAATATCCATAGTCATCATTTCCAGTCTACGTTTTGAGTCTAAATCAAGACTCATCTTCAGGACAACCTACTAGGAAGAGAATAGATCAGGGTCAATAAATAGTGGAAAGAAAGAGATGAAAGGGCCGACCAGTTCTTAAATTTTTTTAAAATTAATTAGCTATTAAATAAAATTTTTTTTCTAATTTAATAATGACACATTAAATTTTATTATTATTATTGTTTATTGAATTATTTATTAGCTATTCTACCCTATTTGTTATTATTATTTTCTTAAACTTAATATTATTTAAAATTAATTTTATTAAAACTTTTATTTTATTTGTTAATCCTAAATATTATTGGATAAATGTTTGAAATGTTTAGGTAGTTTTGATAGAAATATTTTAAAATACCATCTTAAAATAATAATAATAATAATAATAAATAAATAAATTATATATATATATATAATAGCTAATTAATTTTAAAAAAATTTAAGAACTGGTCGGCCCTTTCATCTCTTTCTTTCCACTATTTATTGACCTTGATGTATTCTTTTCTTAACAGGTTGTCCTGAAGATGAGTCTTGATTTAGACTCGAAACGTAGACTAAAAATGATGACTGTGGATATTTCGAGTTTTGCATCTTACAACGTACTTTGGTCATACGATTAGCTCCTAACACTCGCACGTTGGGGGGCAATATATTACACCAATTTTTGGTCATCTAACCTGTTACTATTAGATGGACCAAAGTACACCATGTAAGACCAATTTTACCATAGTAAAATTGCTTTCACAATGAAAAATAATTTAATAACCCATAGTTTATTAATGAGGAATAATTGAATAAATCCTTATTTGTTTGATTTTTCTCAAGGGATAGTTAATTAAACCATTGTTTAATTAATATTCAAGGTCATATTTGACCAAAAATAGGAAAATTAATTAGATAAATCACTATTTATCTTATTATTTTCTAGGAATAATTATTTAAAATATTATTTAAATAATATTCCATGTTAAATTTGACTAAATCATTTATAAATAATTGAATAAATCACTATTTATTTAATTATTACTCAACCACATTCTAAAAATAATAAAGAAATCATTTATTTATTTATTATTTCTAAATAAACGGATTTGACCAAATTCAAATTCTTTTTCCCTCCAACAAAAATAATAAAATATTCCATAAAAGTTGGATCTAGATTTGGTTAATAATATTTTAATCATGCACCAATATCTAGACTAATTCAATATTTTGTTATAAATAGAATGGTTTTTCCATTTATTCACTACCTTTTGTTGCCTAGAGATCACTCTTGATCCATACTTTTGGTCTGACTTTGATCCTCCCATCATTGTCATATTTTTCTACTTTTTTATTGTGAGCTCCATTTGAGTTCCATTTTATCTGGGTTTTCTACACCATCAAGAGAGATAGATCTTATATCTGAAGCACTGAGGACATACAAGAACCCATCCCATTGAGGAGCACTGTTAACATCTTTCTGCGTTCCCTTCCCAGGTGTCATAATACAAAAAATTCTTTAAAAATTATTGTCTTGTTCATTAGATGCATGGAGCAATGCTTGCTTATTATTTGTTGTTTAATGCCTTTAACTGCATAGATCTGGATTTTTTTAGAATTTATTATGATCACTAGCTATAGATCTAAGGAAATTGACAACCATCTTTGATGTTAGGGTAGTTTTTTATGCACAGCTAAAGTGATATTTTTTCGTACGCTTGCGATTAGAATTCACACTAACAATTGATGCATGCCATACATCCTTGGCATGTCTTCCAATACCCTATTAACTCTTTCAATATGCCCATATTTTTTAGGATGGTATATTATGTTAAAAGCTAACTCTATCCAAAAACTAGAAAATAGTTCCACCCAAAACTTAGAGGTGAACTTAGAATCCATATCCAAGATGATATTCTTAGGTATACTGTGCAATTTCACTATTTATTTTATAAAAATATGAGCAATATCACTTTCCTTATTGGTGGATTTAATAGCTACAAAACAAGATACCTTGCTCAACTTATCTACCACCACCATGATGGCATCATGTTTCCTAGATTTGATTGGAAATTTAGTAATGAATTCCATTGATATGAATTCCCACTTCCACTCGGGAATGGGGATTGGTTGTAGCAATATTTTTGGATGTCTACATTCCACCTTTACTTGTTAGAACTCAAGGCACTTGGAAATATATTCCACCATATCCTTTTTCATGTCTAGAAAATAGTACATCCTTTTCATGATTTTTATCATTTTCAGATAACCAATATGACCAGAATATGGTCTTTCATGAAATTCATCCAAGATGAGCTTCTTCAAGTCACCCATGCAGGGTATATACCTTCTACCTTAAATTTCAAAAAACCATCACTTGTAAGTGATAATTTTTTTCTTAGTATTCCTTTTGGCTCTTGCTACAAGTGTTCTTTGATTTTCCAGTAGTGCCCATCCTATTGTATGGCCTCATTAATATTTTCTTGGATGTCCACTTCACAAGAACTTATGGTTTCGACATGAGCTACCTATAACCTTATGCTAAGTGCATCAACTACATTTTTCTCCTTACCTTTGATGTATTTCATTTCAAAATCAAACTCACTAATCAAGGCTAGCCATATTTCCTATCTAGCATTCAACTTGGGTTGATCAAACAGATACCTCAGCCCTCCATAATCTGAGATCAATATAATTTTTCTTCCAAGGAGGTAATTCCTCCACATTTTAACACATGCACTATAGATTCTAATTCCAAATCATGAGTGACATAGTTCCACTCATGATCATTAAACGTTTTGGACTCATAATAGACCACCTATCCTTATTTCATTAGGACTCCATCGATCCCTTCCTTACAGGAATTTGTGCATACTACATAATCCTTATTTGAGTCTGTTATTCTTAATATCAGTGCATGTGTGAGAAAATATTTTAATTTCTCAAAGTTAGCTTCACATTCTAGTGTCCATTGGAATTTGATTCCTCTTCATTGCAGCACTGTGAGTGGATACCTAATATTTGAGAAATTATGGATGAAATTCCAGTAATAATAGGCCAACCCCATGAAGGATCTTACTTCTATCACATTCTGAGGAGTATGACCCTCCATCATAGCTTTAATATTCTCTGAGTCTATTTCCACTCCTCTAGAGACAATGTGCCCCAAATATTGAACTTGTGACTGGGAAAAGACACCCTTGTTGATTTTGGCATAGATATTTTGCTTTCTAATAACTTGCAATACTACTACTAAATATTTTTCAATATCCTCCTTGTTTTTTGAACTAACCAAGATTTCATCGATGAAAAAAAACCACAAAATTTTCCAAATATGGATAAGAACGTTATTCATTAATCATTAATGTTATTGGGACGTTTGTGAACCAAAACAGCACAACCATTAATTCATAGTGACCTACCTAGTTCTAAATGTCATTTTGTGAATGTATTCACCTTTGATGTGTAGGTGATGGTACCCAAACCTCAAATCAATCTTTGATAAGACTGAAACTCCTCTTAGCTAGTTAAACATATCATCAATCCTCGCTAGAGGATATATGTTCTTGATCATTGCTTTATTGAGTTGTCTATAATCTATACAAAACCTCAATGTTATGTTGGAACGAGGTCCCCCAACCACATTTTTGGTCCAGTTTTGTAATATTTTGTAATATTTAGTCTAGCATAGGGGCTTTGGGACAAGTCAAAGCCCCCAATGAATTGTAAAGGGTCAAAGGGTAGACTAGGAGTCCACAAACCATGATTTGCGGACCATAGAGTAGCACGGGCTAATATGTTATAAATAGATAGATAAATCGTGTCTAGACGAAGGCAAAGCTTTTGGATTAAGCTTGGATATGAACTTATGGATCTTTTGTCGATTTTCTGGGTAAGGGCTCTTGCTAGCTATGTATGCAGAGACCCTAAGTCCTTCTATGTGTGGACCCTACTGGTTGTGTGCGCGGGGTGGTAGATAGAGTTTGTAAGTTGGATCTAGATACGAATGAATGAGAAAATTGTTTGTGATATTGAAGTATTTTTGTGATATGATTATCGGGTATGATTTATGTTATTTCTAAGAATATAATTGCTCACTGAATACTTAGGCTTTACTAATGTGCACGTGGATGAGATCTTATGAATGCATAGAATTGGTTTAAGTTGTCTTCTCCGATTATATGTTATCCAATTATTTATGATCTTTGTTTTGCTGATATGCTGTTAAGAATTTCTATATTGCATAGGTATGTCTGATCTGAAAGGACCCACTTCAATCAAATTTCTCTCTCTCAGGGTGCGGAAACCTAGTTCCAATGCCCTCCCATACTACTTCGGTTGAGACCTTGACCTGCTCAAGTAGGCCATTGCCGAAAGGGCTAGTAGTACATGGGTTTGTTGGAAAACCTTAAAATCAAACCTGGGTCAAGACCACTAAAGCCAACAAATGGTTCTGTTGTCGGGACTCGAACCCAGGTCTCTCGGGTGAGAGCCAAGTATCCTGACCAGCTAGACTATGACAGACTTAGAAATTCAGAACTTACGGAAGGATTGGGGTAAGGAAGCTAACCCGGATTTCTGGTGCATACGTTGTAGGGTGCTGGGCCATACTAAGGATAATTCCCTTTGTTATCAAATTATATATAGGATGGGGGGCCAAGCCCTCTACACCCTAGGGAAATGGCTGGAGTTAGTAACCCATGCTATGGTGTGCTAACTGTCGGGTAGCAAGAATACATGATACAAATCACTGTCCATGACTAGGTGCCTATGTTCCAGAATTGAAACAATGGTGGTGCAGATTCTGCTCGTCTGTAGGACATGAAAAACAAAACTGTTGAACACTCGACCTAATGGTAGATAGGGGAAACCTATACAGGGTGCAGTCTAACCCCTTATTACCACTATCTCCCTCTAGGAGGGGAGGATCCCCCACAAGAGGAATGGGAGGAGGAAGAGGTGGAAGTGCAGGTCGAGGACGAGAGCAACTGATCTACTACAACTGTGGGGACATGGGAAATTATGCACGAGATTTCCTGAACCCTACATGCCAGTCTTGAAAATATTTCTGGCAGTTCGACCATGTCATTGAGGATTTCCTGGTGCTAATAGAAAATATGCAGGAGAAACAGAAGACACTCATGCAGAATCTACAACGGGTTAAGGCAGAACCACGAGATGATGGTCCAAATATCAATGTGATCACATGCAGCGGCATTGCCACCAGAGGAGCTGAGGAAAAATTTGCGGCTGAGTCACTAATCCAGAAATCTGTGGAGAAAATGAAAAGCATAGATCTGAAAAAGGAGAAAGAAATTTTCATGGAAGCTTGGAGAGAGATGGCCAAAGACGAAGCATCTACCTCAAAAATTTCGGTGGACCCAAAATCAGACAAAGCAGTTAAACCATTCCTTTAGGCATGTATGAAGCTTCTGCGCAACCATAAAGCAATAGAGAATCTCCAATAATTAATAGATATCTGCGTAGAAAAGGTTGCCTCACAATCAGAGGTTAAAACTGTGAACAAACTATACAAGAACAGAAAAATGACTAGTCAAGAGATGCACATGACCGCACAAATTGGAGACTATGAAATGGACCAAGTCATCCTTGACTTGCGATTGGATGCAAATGTCTTCCCTAAGCAAACCAGGCAAAGAATGGGAGAACCTAAGCTGGAATGGTCTACCATTCAGTTACGGATGGCTAATGAACAGAAGATCATCCCTCTGGGACGACTGCAAAAGGTTGTGGTAGACATCGCAGGTGTTAAAGTTTATGCATATTTTGAAGTAATCCATATAGTGGATGACGTGGACCCTTACCCCATGCTCTTAGGCCTGTATTGGGCTATTGAAATGGGAGGTATAATTAATTTGAAAAGGAGAAGTATGATCTTTGAAAACGAAGGGACACAGGTGATAGTCCCCCTAGATCTAGCAGAAGGTGAGCGATATATTGAACCAGTATGGGAGGAGGAGGATGTTGCTCACATCTAGGATGACGATTAGATCAACCCCATGGGTGATGGCATGCTATTTTGGGAAAAAGACAATGAATTCCTCTCAGATTCGGATGAAGAGATAGAAAATTGATAAAATTGGTTGCATGATGTATCTGCGTTGCGATGTATTAAGACACAAAGAGCTTCTAATGCATCTCCTCAGAGGTAAGAGAACTACCCTTATTTGATGGTTATGGTAGTGTTAAGAAATTTATTAAAGCGATTTAGAGGTCCCTGAAGAATGGAGGTTTTGGGCCCTTGAATGGCTATGTGCGTGACCCCCACACAATGGTGGGAAACCCATAAGGAAGATTTTCAGGACTGGGGGGAATGCCAAAAAATGATGATCTTGCAATTTGACCCTCCAGCCAACCCACCTATGGAACTCTTTTCGGGACGAGGGAATCTACGTAAGCACTTGGCTCTCTGGATGGAATTATGGAATGAAAACACATGGAATGAATGGGTCCATATGTTTATTCATATGTTAGATTCAATCCCCACCACCTGGTATTTGGATACAGAACTACACCAATGTAATCGTCACTGAGATAAAATGGCTGAGGATTTCGTAATGGCATTTGGGTTAGTAGGAGGAACTAAGAAAATTGTTGAATCCCTACAAGATATAGATGTTATGGTCTTTAATGAGTCCTTCTCTAAGAAGGAATGTACTGCGCCAGCTTGGGATGTGCAGATGCACGATATCGTCAATTGTAGGAGTTTGTCAGTAGGAGACTGCGATGAGGACCCCCGGAGCATCACTATCGTAGAATCAGCAGGGGAGCGTGCCATTTCAGGACCTTTTCTACAAGCAGTTGATGTCACCAAACCATTGAAGATGAAGGAAGTCAACATTGGCATGGAAGCACTACCCAAGATGGCCAAAATTGGGGATTACTGGGATAGTGCCACAATGGGAAAGATCGTGGAGCTGCTGATCGAATATCATGATCTGTTCCCCACAAAGTACTTTGAACTCAAAGGGATCATGGGATATATGGGCATTATAAAGATTACCTTGAAGCCGAATGCGCGCCCTGTCAAACAACAACCCTATCACCTAAACCCTAAATATAAACATAAATTCGAGGAAATAGAGAAGATGGTGGCCATCAGTATCATTGAGCTAGTGGAACAGTCAGATTTGGTAATCACTATGGTGGTCCAGGAAAAGAAGACTAAAGGAGAGATAAGGATCTGCGTCGACCTACGCAAGTTAAATGATGCATGCATACATGATCCCTTACCTACACCATTCTCTGATGAAATTCTGGATAATGTGGGAGAAAAGGAAGCATATTAGTTCACTGATGGGTTCTTTGGGTACCATCAAATCCACATCGCACTTGAAGAGTGCAATAAGACAACAATCACAACTGAGTGGGGATCATTCCAGTACACTGTCATGTTGTTTGGAATGAAAACGCCCCTGCCATCTTTTCACGCATAGTTGTAGTAGTATTCAAGGAATTCATTCATAAGTTTCTGAAAGTCTATTTTGATGATTGGATAGTGTTTTTATTAGTGAATAATGACGCGTCAAACCTGTGCATGATGCTGGATGCCTGTAGGAAACACCAAATTTCGCTAAACATCAAGAAATGCATATTCTGTGTCCCATTTGGGATTTTGTTGGGACACGTGGTGTGCCAGTAGGGACTGATGGTTGACCCAACCAAGATCACGGTTATCATCAATTTGGACGTTCCTACCATTGAGAAATAGTTGTGTTCCATATTAGGCCACACTGGGTACTACAGGAAGTTAATTCAAGGATACGATTTAATCACCGCACCAATGGAGAAGCTACTAAAGAAGGATGTCTCTTTCTTTTGGGATGATGAGTGTAAGAAGAGCTTTGAGCTGCTAAAGTAAAAGATGGTAACTGCACCTATTCTTATATTTCCTGACTGGGCAAAGGCCTTTCATGTGCATGTGGATGCATGAGGGATAGCCCTAGGAGTTGTCTTAGCGCAACAAGGAGAAGGAAACATCTATCATCTGGTTGCATTTTCCAGCAGGAAACTCTCGAGCGTAGAGCGTAACTATTCTACCACAGAGCACGAAGGATTGGAAATGGTGTATGCCCTACAGAAATACATCCACTATTTATTAGGTGGACACATCAAGATGTTCACAGATCATTCATCTTTAAAATACTTGGTCAATAAGCTTGTGTTGGGGGGGGGATATTTGTAGGTGGTTACTATTGTTCTAGGACTATGTATTAAAGGATATTACCAATGGTGGTGCAGTCAGGTTGGCCATGCTGCGTGGAGATTACTTGTCGGGGTACATTAATAGAAGTTGTCTGAAACCCCATAGGGACAACCTGATGTCGACCAAATGACTATATGGCTGTAGTAGTTGTGTAAAGGATGTTGCATGCACCAAGGTAAAAATTCGAAGTCATGGTCAAGGGATTTGTGGGGATGGTGCAGAGGCCAGGCGGTGCAAAAGAGTGCGACGCAGGTGCAAGGGTGGTACGCGGCTAGAAAAACTAGTTGTTGGAATGGGGAAACTAGGTGAAAAACCGATTATACAATTGAATAGAACGGGAAATTGGAAATTAATGTGGTGATCTGGAAGGATTTTTTACCGTTTCTATAATGATAAGTTTCCATTAAAGCTAATCCAACCATTCTTACCCATAGAGGGCTATAAGCAGTAGGGTATTGGTCAGAATGGGTTTGTTTTCTTGACAAGACTCTTACGCCTTATGCTCCTCTCTAAACTCAGTCTATTATGTACCAATTCCATGCGTATGTTTGGGTGAGCTACCCCTTCTGACAGCAGCAACCCCGAATTCATCTTTTGAGCAAGGATGACCACTACTAACCCCGCTGAATCATTACCTGTCACGACGTACAAGGAAGTTGGGTCTGAAGATGTATTGGAAGTAATCCCTGAGATGGAGGAGGTCGTGTCTACGCCAGCCAAGAGGAAGGGAAAGGGAAGTTGAATGGAGTGGTGAAAGGAAAAGGGAAAGAAGCGAAGTGGGTCAGGGTAAAGTCGTGCATGTTCCCTCAGATTATACACTCCCCTCGAAAGGTGCCTAAGGGAAGCTCGCCCGATTCATCAAAATGCCCCATGACGGCTCCAGAGGAAGCATGCAACCGCTTTCATGGCTACAGACCTATGTTAAGCCAAGCAAGCTAATTTTTCACATCCCCAAGGATGTCGACATTGACCGCACCTACCTGAAGATGCATTTAGTCCTAGCAGAGGTGCCTCTAAATGGTGATATGTTCAGACGTCTCTCCCTCCTTAAATTTGATGACCATGATATGGGAAATCTTGAAGACTTCCCAACATTTGCTTCAAAATTATATCTTGAAAGAGTAATGTATGGTAACATGCCAAAGATACAGCCAATGTCATGGGCACGTGGACTGACCGGCTCAGGGATATTAAAATTATTGCGCATCCCCCACTTTGCCCGCTACAACATCACCATCCTGGTTGTTCGCCAACTACTGGCACTGGTCCACGATGTGTGTTTGTGGATCCAGGGTCGCATCTTGATCGATGCTGGCTTAATTCACCGAATCATCGGCCTACCCATGCATGGGCCAAATCCTAAGGAGGGCATCGGTAAGAAGTACGAGCAATGGATTGCTAAGGAAGTCCAGGATAAATATCACGTTGAACGTAAAGAGGGTTCCTGGTAGAGACAATAGATGATCTAGGAGCACAAATGGGTACCCTACTACTTGCATGAAAAATGATGTGCAAGTGCTAGGCATCATACATCCCCACCTATGTAATTCAGCTTGCCGGTAGATGCGAGAAGGTGGTCCTCTACAATTGGTCGCAGTACCTCATGGATGAATTTTTAGACAATGTGCGCAAGGCATAGGAACACGGAAAGGAATTCTACTACTCCCGGTTGATATTGTTAATTTCCTTGGTTGCGTGGGAGGAACCTGATGAGGCAGTGCTACCCGACCTCAAACCAGGTATGTTTTAGGGTACGCAATTTTCAAATCTTTGGGATTCGAAGGATCCCAAGCGGATCGAGGAGAATAAGGTATTCTGGGTATTGTTTGATCGTGCTCTGGAAGCAACAATTAATTCCCAGCCATGCTTGACACCCAAGGTCTACGAAAAATACAAGTATATTACGGCATTTTAGGTTACTATGAACAATGTGCAGGTTCAGGCCCGTAGAGATCCAGACTAGTATGATCTCCCTTATATGGCTATCGAAGCAGAAATTGCTCAAGTGGTGGCAACATGGCCATCGACTTGGAGCTTGGCCTCAAGTCATCTGGCTTGGGTACAACAGGCACATTCGGCCAAAGCGCAACCCCAAAGGATACTACTCTGCCGAATACAACGAAGGAGCCCGAGGTACATGCTACGAAGAAGAGCATGACCCACGAAATCCCTAAGGATGCTACCATGGGGATAGAGCAAGAGTCGCAGCAGGGTCACGGACTTGATAGGCTTGGTGGCGAAGATATGGCATCGCCACATGGCATCAAACATACCAGTAAACCTCCCAAAGGGCCTAGGAAGAAGTGCACAGCTATTAAGCCTAACACGGAAACAAAGGTCACATTGACAGAAGATGACTTAGAAAATATTTTGGATGCCATCAACATTGCGTCAGAAGACCGATGGGATGCTTTGGAAGGACAACACAAGGCCACGGTAGAAGCTTTGCACTCTGAACTGCAAGCCCTTCAGTTGAAGGTGGACACACTTCAGGTGAGCGTGGATCAAGCGAGGCAGAATCAAGCGAGCTAGCTAGCTACAGTTACAACCTTGAACACGGTCGCGGACAGTCGGATCTTCCCCCTCCCAAGTGAAACTTTTGCGATGATACCCTCGGAATTGTGCAACCAAGTCTGTGCATGCTCTTTAGTCGACCTCGATGTTGCGCGCCTAGCGGGTGCACAGTTGCATGACCTGTTTATCTCTGTAACCAATGAGCTTCAACATAGAGAACTGTGGGTGCAGCAAAAACTTAGCAAAGCCGAGAAAAATATTGTGACTAAAGCTATCAAAGCTGCCCAAGCCTAGGCTGCACTCATCGCCGCCATCGCACAATAGGTGAAATTAGAGCAGTTGATAGACCGTCTCTGCGAGGATATGCTAGAAGTAATTCTTGCCTCCGCTATGCCACAAGCCAAGGTTGAAGGCTTGGTCACTGTTTTGAAGGCATCGCAGACCGAAGTGAAAGCTTCTAAGGTTGATTTGGAACTTCATATAGCATCGTTACAGGCCAAGCTCTAGCCTAAGACCCCTCCGGAGCTACGCACCCAGCGAGTCGCTCTTGTCACAGAAGCTACAACCAGTATTACCTCACAGATCACTAAGGGAACCGTGTTGTTTGAGATTTCTATGGATTTATGGTCTCAGGTGGAGCATGATTCCCTCCTTCGTCAAATCAATCAGGAGTTGCACCAAAAGGAGAAATATTTTGAGCAGATGGAAGCCACTATGACCACCCTCATCCCATCCCAACGACTAGCATGCCTTTGGACCAGACACGTGCTCAAAAGTGAAATTGCAGGGCTCCAGCACAAGAAGCAGGTACTCAAGCTTTCACAGGAATTAGATGGGGCCATGAAACAGTTGAATCAGACCTTCGAGAGTGTCACCGCAGCAACTGAAGTCCCAACATCACAAAATTTGGTTGATCTTGCGCAGAATGTAACCACGTAGAGCATAGGTGTTCTTCCCCCTTTGGTTGTTTCTATCAAGTAGCTATAGGAAAATATGAAAACCCTGCCGACTCTATAACTCAGGACGAGTCACAAGATTGTGTTGGGGGCCTATTGGAATGATGTCCCCTAACCGCATTTTTGGTCTAGTTTTGTAAAATTTTGTAATATTTAGTCTAGACCAGGGGCTTTGGGAGAGTCAAAGCCCCCAATTAATTGAAAAGGATCAAAGCGTAGACCAGGAGTCCACAAACCACGGTTTGCGAACAATAGAGTAGCGCAGGCTAATATGTTATAAATAGATAGATAAATCAAGTCTAGAAGGAGGATAAGTTTTTGGATTAAGCTTGGATACGAACTTGTGGATCTTTTGTCGATTTTCTGGGTAAGAGCTCCTGCTGGCTATGTGCATGGAGACCCTAAGTCTTGCTGTGTGCCTAGGCTAGTAGAGAGATTTTGTAAGTGGGATCTAGATACGAATGAATGAGGAGATTTTTTGTGATACTGAAGTATTTCTGTGATATGATTATCGACTATGATTTATGTTATTTCTGAGAATATACTTGATCACTGAATACTAATGCTTTGCTAATGTGCATGTGGATGTGATCTTATGAATGCATATATATAGTTTAAGTACTCTGCTCCGGTTATATGTTATCTAATGATTTATTATCCTTGTTCTGTCGATATACTGTTAGGAATTTATGTATTAGGGCTTCTCCTACACAAGTTTGCTTAATCTAAAAGGACCCACTTCAATTAACTTCATCTCTCTCAGGGTGCCGAAAACTAGTTCCAGCACCCTCCGATACTACTTCGGGTGATACCTTGAAATATCCCCAGATAGGGACTGCTCAACCATGCATGTATAAAAAAAACATTTTCAGAAATAAATGATATAAATCATGAAATAAAACCTTGGATCCTCTTTATCAATCAATATACAACCTAAATCCAATAATAGAGCTAAAACAAATCAAACTAGGTTGGTTAAACATATCTCCCACACCTAGGATTGCTTAAAAAGGCCAAAACCCCAAACACTGCAACACAGGAATTTATGCATAAAAGTGACTGCGCAGTCTAAAAGAGGGTTTGTACACATAAATGGTAGAGACAAATATATTTGATATTATATTAAACAATATTCTCAGAAAAATGAGATCTAGTCTCCTTTATACAAAAACTAGAGAGCCCGGGAAGGGTTTCTAGGAATTCACCCTGAATACAAATGGTGATTTTCAGTAGTATGACTGAATAATCATTGCAAAATGAAGCATAGGAGTATATAAGGCTGTAATAATAGTAAAATTATGCATATATGATCAAAAGCCTTCCCCCATGGAAGAAACAACTCTCCAATCACGGGAAGACTCCCTGAAAGAGCCACAAAAGACACTGTTGAAACTGCCTTGCAGAAATAACGCAATTCTAGGATGGAATAATGCTGTAGGTGATGGTAATGTGTTGGGCTACTGAAAAAGGTCTGATATCACCCCAATAATTCTCCAAACTTATCCTCCAATGGAAAGAAACTTCCCTCCTATGCAAAACCAACTCAGAAAGTGGGTTTCTCAACCCTCCACGGCAACGCCTTGCAACTCAACACAGCCTCCTGCAGAAAATATGCTGAATTGAAGAATGAAGATTGGCACCAATGCCGGATGTGTGGAATGAAAGTTAATATCTCTCCCAAGAGCTCCTCAAAGGGAAGAGAAGGGATTCCTGAACAAGAATACCTTAGTGCTGAACAGCACTGGCAATCTTATCTAAACAACTAGGAGAGCAAAAGTCCAGCAGACATAAAAATGTTATACATAAGCTAACCCCCAAATGACTGCCATCCTCGTCCTTATATACTAAGTGAGCCTTCTCACCTTAGGTCCCACTCAATAGGGTTTCCACCATCACACAAAAAATCTCCCTCCAAAACTGCGTTGTTCCTTCATTAGAGCCACTCCTCTAAACTGCGTTGTTTGATTTGGTCAAGGTTGACCTCTTCAACCTGCTTCAGCCCTTTTCACACCTAAGGGTCTTCAATCCAAATCACATATAGCCATATAGGCTGAACCCCATTCACTTTGAGCTATTTTATTTTCTAATTCACTCCTCATACATTTATGTTGTTCACTTGGTCAAACTTGACCTTGTCCACATGCAAAATGTTCCTGTTCACACATGAGAGCGTAAAATCCAGTTGGTATTATGATCCCCTTCCACACTATGAGGGATTTTATCCTTATTTCTGATATGTATGGGTCTCCTTACCCATTTTTTCATCTCCTATGTGAAATTAGAAAAATTTAATATTCTAATTTGCTGCATGCAAATTTTGGAATATTACAGTCCTCCCCTCCCAAATGTTGCTTGTCCTCAAGAAACTGCAAGGATAGAACTAAAGAGCATCCTCTTCTCCCCCTGTAGAAACCTCATAAGATGAAATCATCCAAGGATCAAGATGTTGTCTCAACAATATATCTCCAAGTTTCCCCTCCCAAGTAAGCAAGCTAGCTTTTGGTGAACATTCCAAATAGCTATCATCATATGAAAGTAAAGTATCAATGGAGGCAAAAATGGGTGGTCCAGAGGCCTTCTTGAGGCATGAGGTCTGATATTTATTGGGATCTGCCATCCCCATATGAATCTCCCATCCCCAAGCTATCATTTAGTACGAGCTCCTTGGAGGACGAATTCAGCTCACACGTGGGAAAAAGGACGAGTTTGTACAGCCAAGAAGAAGGACGCAGATTGCTACAGCTAGGGTTTCCAAGGAAGTTTGACCAGCGTTGACTTTGGTCAACGCATGGTCCAAAGAGGCTTAAATTTATTGGAGACTTCGATTTTGGGAGGCCGTACACATTGGCACAAGAACCGAGGTCAAAAGGTTGACTGAAGTTGGAGCTGCGTTGACTTTTATGTTGTTGCCCTGCGTTGACTTTTCTAGACAGCGTTGAATTTTCTCGAGTTGACTTGTGTTGACTTGGTGACTGATTTGAGGATTGTTGTGACACATTCTGGGTTGGCTGATCAAGGAGACTTTGCTGGTTGAAGCATCCTGTTGACCGCCATAACGCACCATCACACTTTTCCTATTTCTGGTTTGTCTTCCATAGATCCACTGGTATGTTCTATCAGCATTTTACTTAACTGTTTGGGTGATTGCTGTAATAAAAGTAAAGTTGCATCAAGCATAGAACATCTACAAAAATTTACATGTTCTGTTACACAGCAATTTGTCACCGTCCCTACAATCCCCATCCCGCACATTGGAGGGTTCATTCCGTGACCTGTGGGCAGAGTTAAGGCTTGAAAATACTTTCATTGCATCCCTCTGAAGATGAGCTTTAATTGCCCTGAAGACATCTCCCTGCAAAAAACCCTAAAAATAGCTCTTTTTCCATTGGCGCGGTTCCATAGTACAGCCCTCGCGCCAAGAGGGAAATCCTCCAAAGAGGGTGCGCCAATTGGCACTCTGTCATAGAGCCGCACCCGTGCCAACCATATTAAGAGGTGTTTTTTAAAAATAAAAGGCGGAAGTTTTATCCTAACAAATTCCTGGACTGATATCTATCTTGAGTTGGGTGGTTTGGCTACAGATTTCCATAGAGAGGAAGTGGTTTGCCACGTCTCATGGAAGCTTCCTTGATGATAGGGCCAATCCCATAATTATAGGGATCCCAACTTCCCTTCCTCCTTCTATAAAAGCTTGCCCATTTCCCTTGCAAGCTAGTTCCAAAATCCCCAAGTTCCAAAGAGTGGCAGAATTTCTAAGTTCCCAAGAGCTTTCATGCTGCAAAAGCCTTCTTGATTCCCTAAGGCCAAATCCAAGCAAGGAGACTGTTGCCAAGTATCCGAAGAGAGAGGCTTGTCCCATCCCTGACAGGCTTTATCGAGACATGTTGTGCTGACGACCCGCTAAAGGAGAGTGTTGCGTCGAAGCTATGGTTGTATTCTTCTTTTGACTCTTTAATGATAAGCGACTATCGGTTATGGTTCCACTCTGGTTCTTGATCATGTTCATGAGTTATATCCTCTTCGACTGATATATAGTTGTATGCACTGGATTTTATGCTTACGTTTGTGTTGTTTCTTGCATGTGTAGGTGTCCGATCACAGAGATCGTGAGGGCTGTGATCTGCCAGGGCGAAGGAACGGGAGCACCACCTCTTCTACAAACGACAACGTCGGATTCCAGGTAAGCCTTCCTCGCAAGTCGGTTTATTTACAATTAGGAACTTGCACTGTAGCGTGTTTGATTGTTGCTAGACCCGATCTGGGCTAGTAGGGATCGCCTCTGTCCGCAGAGGGGATTTACCTCCTCAAAAATTTGGCGAATCCACTGGGGACTCAGCTTGTTGTTTGATTTGTAAACTATAGACGGAGTCTGAAGCACAGCCAGATAGCCTTCGAAACGCTTTTGCTCTGCATTAGCGGAGTAGATCAACGCTGCTTCAGTTGATCTCCGGTTTGGTTTACAGACTAGACAACTTGGAGTTTTGTCTTCTCTTTCCGGTTAACTTCTTGGTCTTGCTTGCTTGGTCAACTCTTTGGATTGGATTTTCTTGTTTGTTTGGCTTTGTTTTAGCCTTGCTTTCACTTGTCTGTGTCTGAGATTGCTTGTTTTTATTTTTCCATAGTAAACTTGGCTAGCGCACTTTTTAGCGTAACAGTCGCACCCATTGGCGCAGGTTGCCTGTGTATCACCTGCGCCATTGCCTTTCTGGCGCTAATTTCAAGCTCACAGTCGCGCCAATCCTGTGAGCTATTAGGGTTTGCTATGTTTCAAGCTTTCTGAGCCTGACTTGTGTTTTTGATCTTGATTTTCCGGCTGTTTGAGTGCACTGGAGCCTGGTTTGACTGGTTGGAGCCTCCTCCCTTTGGTTGTTTGCCTATTTCTTTCGATTTTGCATATGATCCCTAGGACATCTAGGTGCCTTTGTGAGTCAAGCCTCCCTTGGGAGTTTTTGGTTTCCGTTCGTTCAGTCGACTGTGGGATTGCTTCCTTGCATTCGTTTGACAATTGTCTATCATATTGTTGCGTTTTTGAGTGACTGATTTCGTTTTCATTCGAATTTCGCTCCATTTCATTTTGGGCCTAGATCACACGGCTCATTGGTGTCTTTGGGACTTTTATTGGTTTTGAGAGACTTTTTGTCGATTTGAGATCTGATTGTTTGTGCCATTGAGTGAAATTTGTTTGTTTTGCTCTCTTAATATCATTTCTCGAATTGCTTCTTATTTGTCTTCGGTTTGTTTAGTGCATCTAGCTATCAAACATTGAAAATAAAAAATATCTTTTGCTTATTGGTTGATTAGTGCAAATTGAAATCTTTTCGATTTTACTAGTATTTAGTGAATTTGAAAGAAAAGTTTTTAGTTTCATTAGTTGCATTAGAGATATCATTGATTGTCTTCTGATCATTTTGTTTGTGTAAAAACTCTCAACTCTTCTGTAGCTAGTTTTCATCGAACGAAATGGTGTACTGTGGCATGTAGTTTTGCATTTAAGAGATTTTTGAGACAACACATTCGTTAGGGCCTGAAAACTGAAACGTAATTGAAGATCAACTTTAAAATTCACTCAATTTACACTAAGGCAGCATTGAAATCTAACGAAACACATTTAGAGGTCTAGGCTAGAGACGTGTTCCGGCGTCTTTAAACCTAGTAGCCGTCGTTCGCCTTTTGGCTTTAGACAGTGCTAGTACGGACTTGTGCTCCCCGTACCATCGCGTATATAAAGGGAGACCCCTCTAGGTTTCAATCCTTTATCCACAAGAAGCCGAGTCTGCCGCCCTATACCCGTGATACACCGGACACAACATTCGGGGAGATTGCCTGCACGTACGGAAAGTCCTTGGTTGATTTCTCTTTCATTATTGAAACCAAGGTGTATATTGCAGTTCACGGTTATTTGGTACACCATTTTGCCTAGTATTCCTGAGCAGTCATTTGATCTTTTCTGACTCCCTAAATTTGAAAGGATCACCAAGCGCTTGTCCTTTCACGCTTGTGTCAAATCTGAAAGAGATAGAGTCACCTTTTTTACCGTTTCTCGACTCTTAAAACATGAAATGGTGAAGTTTCTTATTTTTCAATGTGGTAAAAATTAATCACCCACGATTACACGCTTTGTTAGACTTTGCTTGTTGACCGTTTGATTGTGTGTCTTGACTCTTTTTCAGCCCGTGTGTGGTTTTGAGTTTTGATGGCAACTTTTTCAGAGTTTACCAACCAAGGAATCCCCTCAGAAGGGAATCCTAGTCATTTTCCTCCTTTTGGGAATGTTGGTGCTCCTTACATGGCAACGTTGTCCCTTCTTGGGTTAACTGTTGGGTTGCCTGTTTGGTTGTTTTCAACCTCTGTGGTCCCAAATATCTCCGCTACTGTTCAATCAGTTCCTCCACCTGAACAACATCATGTTGATTCCAAGGTGGACCTCTCCCCTTCTTCGCCTGTTTCTGCGTCCTCCTCTTCTACTTCGCCTGGTGAAAGCCTGGATTCGAGTAACCAGGTGGCTAAGAAAAAGAAGAAGAAGACAAAGAAGAAGAAGTCCGATAAAAGAGAGGCTAAAGCTGCCACTACTATTTCTGAAATATCTCCTCTTGATATACCTCCCAACCCTCCACGGAAAGTCAAGTTCCCCTGCATGTTCTGCACGGGAGACCATCTTCTTTGAGACTGCCCTGACATTCCCAAGGTGCTTGAAGCATGGTCCAATGGCCATCCGTCGTTGCCTTTGACTTCCGGGAGCCAGGTTGGGGGCACGTCTTCAAGTGGTGCTGATGAGGCTCCTAAGAAGCAGGGTAAGATCACCAATCCCTGTAAGTTGTGTGAAGGGCACCATGCCATTCACCTTTGTCCGTACATGGATGAAGCCAAGAGAGTCTTGGACAACTCAACTGTTTCCACACCATACCTCCCAGCTGGTTATAAATAGCTATCTTTGAGTCTTCCACCTATTGATGATACAATTGGTCCAGATTCATCTTTGGTCCATCCCACTCCCTCAGAAATTCGAATTCAAGAATCCATCCCTGACCAACCATTGGTCGTGGGATCAGTTGAGCTGGCCCCATCCACGGTGCACCAGGTCTTTTCTGTCGAGAGTGGATCTCACATCCCTCATGTTCTTCTGGTTTCCTCAGATTCTTCGGACTTGGAGAAAGATTCTCCTGTCCCTATACCTCAACAAGCAGCTCCTTCACCTCCCGTAATAGAGGTCCCGGAGGATACTCCTCCTGCCTTCGAGATGGAGGTCATGGAGGAGCATCCTGCTTCCGTAACATCAGGGGAAGACCTTCTCTGTTCGATGGTAGCCCCTCCGAGTAGTTTGGTCGCCTCCTTTGATTTGAGTCGATTCGCAGGATTTCGTCTTCCGTCTTATGTGCCTTTCGAAATCACCATACAGGCTCTTGGTCTGGTTGTACCCAGCACCATTATAGAAAAAGGCGCCTCTGTTAGTATTCTATCCTCAACTACCTGGCAAGCTTTCGGTTCGCCGCCGCTTGCACCCATTACGCAGAATCTGTTGGCTTTTAACAGAAGAACGAGTCAACCGTTAGGGATCCTTCCAAGGTTACCTGTTACATTGGGAGGTAAAACTGTCCATATGGACGTGATGGTCGTTCCAGGCCCCTTGGATTTTAATCTACTCCTGGGGCGCGATTACACCTATGCCATGGGAGCGCTCATCTCCTCCCTTTTTCGTGTGGCCTGTTTTCCGCATGAAGGACGGATCGTGACCATTGATCAGCTTTCGTTCTTTGGTCCTAATGTGGAAACTGGTCCGCCATCACACCCTCCTGTTTTTTATCCACCCGTTGTATCTGCTCCACCGCAGGTCAACTATGTGTTTACCTACCCTATGCCCGCACTCAGTGATGACGCCGTCGTGCATAGTGTACTGGGGGCATTGGGTCCTTATTTCCAAGATGTCGTTCTCCCACCTGGTAGGGGACTCTTGGAAGCCATGACTTCTTGTTCATCATGATGAGTAGTCTGTTGGAGCATAGTTCCTCCACTTGTGTCAAGCTCCTAAAACAATGAAACAAGCTATTTGAGGATAGTTCTTTTAAGTGTGTCAACCTCGTTAAAATAATGAAACACGAGCCAGTTCAATTCAAGTTTTGATAGATTTAGTTCAAATCTCTTTTGTTTTCAACCTTCACTCCATTTCCTCTAGACTGAAGCTTGGGGGGCATGCACCTCGAATTGAGACACCATGCTAGGGGGCATGCCTGTCTTTTTCCAAGCATAGTTTGTGTTTTAAGCTTGCATAAAAAATAAAACTCATTTTCAAGCACAATTTGCATATGTGTGTCCATGTGTGCTTTTAAGCTTGCGTAAAAATGAAAAGTGTGATCAGATACATTGTGTGAACACATTTCGCATTGGGTCGTTTGTTATGTAACTGATACATTAGATCACATTTGTATTAGACACTTGCATGACATATAAAAAAACATCATCACATGTAATAGATCCATCCAAAAATAGTCATATGTATATATATATATATATATATATATGTGTGTGTCGAAATTTTTGCACAGTGTGCGTCGCATAAGATCAAAAAATATATATGTTCATCTTAATACATCCGGAGACGACATGTCTCTCAAAAAATGTGCATGATAAAATTCCTAGGAGTCTAATCCGCATGGTGCTCATGATAACAAGTAACTGCACGCACTAAGCGTCTCAGAATTTGGTGGAGGCGACTGGGCACTCCCACCGTGTGTCTCTGGTACGCCATCGGTACATCCGCCAACCGGGCGTAGTCTGGGATCCCTCAGGCGATGCCCTCGAGATTCTGGATTAAATCCCCCCCCTCTGCACCCTCTACCTGAGGATCAGGTGCGGGAAGAGTCCTCCGTGCGATAGGAGACATACCGGCTGGTTTCTCTGGACCCACGTCTACATGCATATAAAATGTGTCAAGAAGAAAATGTATTAACAAAAAAAACATAAAATATAAAATAAAAAAGAGAAGGGGTCATACCCAACTCCTCGTCCCAATCATCTCCCTCAGGCAGTGGGAGATCTGGATCACCAGTGAAATCGGTACCGGCATATGGCCATTCTTCCACTACGATCAACTCACGTCGCAACCACCCAAAAAACTCCGGCCTCCAGGACATCTGTTGGCCCCCTCCAACTCTGGGCATCAGTGCTGCCCAACGAGCCATTCTTGGCTCTCGTGGAATAGGCTCAGCTACTATGGCCCCTTGGCCCTGGAAGATTGGTAATCATTCCAGAATGAACGATACCAAGATAGAACCATAGCCGAATTGTTTTAGCTTGGCTTTTTTGCATTTGGTCAGTTGCTTCTTTATGTTTATCGTCACTACTGTGGCCCAATCGAACAATAGAGGAGTCATACACTCTGAGGCTAACAAAAGTTGGGCCTTTGTGGCCTCGTGCGATGCCTGCGACCCCATAGCCCGCGTGATGGTATGCAAAACCACTCTCAGTGCCAGATCAAGAATGGTATGGATGTCCACCTTTCCACCTCCGGATCCCAGTTGTGCCCCTTGGCACACTCGTGCCATCACTTACTCCATTTTCTCACTAGAGGGTCTGCTCCCTGTCAGTATGGGCACCGGACCTCTGCGCGATAATCTGGTTATGAAGTACACGTCAGCAACCTCCAGTTCTAACACTTGGTCTCGCAGTTTGAATACTTGTTCATCTGTGTCCCACATATTGATCAAGTACTGTAGAAGCTCAGGCTGAGCTCGTAAACAAGGTGTTAGGAAGAAATTTTTTAGCCCACAGTTCCTGAGGGCATTCATGAAAACTTCATTTTCCATGGCTTGTTCATCCTCTTCACCGTGCTCCCTTTCTTTCCACTTAATCACCATTTTGTTCGGTTCACTGCATCAACATGGTCAAAACCCTTAATTAGATCTCTGATGAGCTTCAAATTTCATTCAAATTGATTAAAATCTCGAATTTTTAGGCAGAAATTGAGGTTTTGCCGCTGGCACGGCTGTTTCCTGAACAGTCCCTCCAGCTGGCGCGAGCCCTTTGCATATAAAATCCCATTGGCGCGGGTCTGTGCCCGATACCCGCGCCAATGAGCGGAGCCCTAAAAATTTAAAAAGTGGCCTCAGAAGTCTAATGCATGATGAAAAACTATTAAAAATGGATTGAAATGGAGTACAAAGAAGCGCCTCTTACCTGGAACTGACGGAACTCTGAATGGTAGCCCGGATCGGTCGTAATCACTGTCAGAAGTTCACACACCAAACTGGACCACTGCTGCTCTTCGGTGAGGTAAATAGTAAAAAGTAATTTTATTTTTACCATTTAACATATTTATAACTTTTTGAACTCAAAATAGGTTTTGAAAGTTATTTTTCTGAATATTTTAATTTATTTGTGTCGAAAATGGGTTTTACACTTGCCTTTTTGTGCAGCAACAGGTCTTTCACACAACTGAAATGGTGAAACGAGTTGTATTTTATACTTTTTCGGACTCGGTAAATACACGAAAAAGTCACTCTGGAGTCATCTTTCAGCTCTTTTCTGACTCTCTAAACATGAAAAGATTGTCGAGGCCCTTGTCGTTTCGATATCGTTAAAGTGGACACGAATCGACATCTACCCAGTATACGTTTACCCCTTTTTCAGGCTAGGATGGATTATTTACGAAAAAGGAATACCCTAGCCTATCGCGACTAGGAGGTTTTCTCGGGTATTGTTTTCTACCTTTTCGGGTCCGGGGAACTATCTACGAAAAGGGACCACTGAAGTTTACTTTTCTGCTGTCTTTTCAAACTCTCTAAATATGAAAAGACACCGAGTTCTTCCTTTGTCAGACTCGTTAAACCCTGATGACATCGGATTCAGTCGAAATGACGTTATTCGAGTCGCTCCTTCCTAGGGCTCGTTAAATGTACTAGGATGGATTCACCCCAAGAGCGGACTTATATTACAAGCATATGCTATCCCCTTCAAGCTTGTTATCAAAAATAATTGGGGTACTCGCCAGAAATGGTGGGGGAAAATGGAACCAGCATCGTTGTCGTGTCGACAGTATGTCGCTCTTGAACATGGCACTTATCTGCATTCGTGTCGGGTTGGGGACATCTGATATCGTTCTTCACTTTGCCTCCGTGGGTTTCGATAATCCCTTTTGACCTCTCATCTGCTCATTGCCTCGTCACCATGACCTCTGATCCGTTGCTGTCAAATACTGCCAAGACCACTGTCATGCCGTTTGCTTGTTCAAGAGAATTTGACCTTTGCAAGTATCAACCTTCCTCTGATTCTCATATGATCCTGATTCACAAAAAAATTATGTTCCTCTGTCTCGTGTCGATGATGTGGGAAACGTTATGGCCTACCTTCAATCAAGGCCACTTCCTGTCGACTTCAGCTCATTATCCAGGAAGATGGTCTAGAGACTCTTTCATGGTACCTTGGAGCCTGCATGCCTCAATGGCAGGTTCATCGCATTCGACGTGAGGTTTTCATCATTGGCCTCCGATCGAGTGATTCTACGGGTGTTCAACACCAGCTCATTGATTCACACACCGTAGATTGTACCTATAGTACCTTGAGGGCCATTGTCATTATTTGTGGTTCCTCTCGCGTCTGTTAACAGCTTTCATCATTAGCTGGTAAGCAGACGATGTTCTTGCATGTTCGAATTTAGCTCACTTATTCGCATGCTTGAACTTGTACTTTGTTCCGGTCGAGATGGAGCGCAAGACCCTGGATTGTGTCTATTGTAATCCAGGCTGCGACATTGTGGATTATTATGATTATTTACATGACTCACTGATTGGATGGCTGCGACCATACATGAGTCTATTTATCGATCCTCATTGGATGGCTGCATCCATGCCTTGGATCTAGATTATTGTACACTCTGTTATGGATGGCTGCGCCCATACCACACATATATATCATGTATCTAAGACATCAGTTGTACTTCACTCCGCAGGTTTTCCGATGGCGGTGTTTTCGGTCGCCATGTTCTCGTAAAGCATTTCACCCCTATCTCTCTCTTCCGGGCCTCATGCTTTAGGGGGCATATGTTACACAGCAATTTGTCACCATCCCTACAATCCCCATCCCGCACATTGGAGGGCTCATTCCATGACCTGTGGGCAGAGTTAAGGCTTGAAAATACTTTCATTGCATCCCTCCGAAGATGAGCTTTAATTGCCCTAAAGACATCTCCCTGCAAAAAACCCTAAAAATAGCTCTTTTTCCATTGGTGCGGTTCCATAGTTCAGCCCTCGCGCCAAGAGGGAAATCCTCCAAAGAGGGCGCGCCAATTGGCACTCTGTCATAGAGTTGTACCCATGCCAACCATATTAAGAGGTGTTTTTTAAAAATAAAAGGCAGAAGTTTCATCCTAACAAATCACTGGGTTGATTTCTATCTTGAGTTGGGAGGTTTGGCTACGGATTTCCATGGAGAGGAAGTGGTTTGCCACCTCTCATGGAAGCTTCCTTGATGATAGGGCCAATCCCATAATTATAGGGATCCCAACTCCCCTTCCTTCTTCTATAAAAGCTTGCCCATTTCCATTTGCAAGCTATTTCCAAAGAGTGGCAGAATTTCCAAGTTCCCAAGAGCTTTCATGCTGCAAAAGCCTTCTTGATTCCCTAAGGCCAAATCCAAGCAAGGAGTCTATTTCCAAGTATCCGGAGAGAGAGGCTCATCCCATCCTTGACATGCTTTATCGAGACATGTTCTGCTGACGACCCGCCAAAGGAGAATGCGGCGTCGAAGCTTTGGTTGTATTCTTCTTTTTGACTCATTAATATTAAGCGACTATTGGTTATGGTTCTACTCTTGTTCTTGATCATGTTCATGAGTTATGTTCTCTTCGACTGACATATAGTTGTATGTACTGGTTTTTATGCTTGCGTTTGTGTTGTTTCTTGCATGTGCAGGTGTCCGATCACGGAGATCGTGAGGATTGTGATCTTCCAGGGCAAAGGAACGGGAGCACCACCTCTTCTACAAATGACAGTGTTGGATTCCAGGTAAGCCTTCCTCACAAGTCGGTTTATTTACAATTAGGAACCTACACTGTAGCGTGTTTGATTGTTGCTAGACCCGATCTGGGCTAGTAGGGATGGCCTCTGTCCGCAGAGGGGATTTACCTCCTCAACAAGCACCATCGAGTCACCCTTGTTTAGAGCATCCGATATGAATCATCATTGCATTCATGGAATCTATCCCGAGTCCCTTTACATCCCGCTATAGTCTTCCATCCTTCATTGCTTGGTCCCTCTCTCGTGTCGCACACTATGGCCTTCAATCCCACTATCCCCTATCCCTCATGATATTGTGTCAGTCGCTGCTAGTTCATCCATGCCATTTATACTCTAACAAGGGAAGCCATCCATTCGCTACTCATTCCTCCCCATTTCATCATCATCATCGGTGTCAATCTGTCGGTCACTCTACTATTTTCTCTCAGGCCTTAGTTGAGGATCCCTTATTGCATCACCTATGGCAGACCTCCTTCTGTTGACATTAGCTCATTCATTCCGGAAGACAGGTCTAGAGGGTGGTGTACCTTGGTTCCAGCTTCCACTCTTGTTCGATGCCTTAGATCAAGCAAAGGGACTCCTTATTTTCCTTTGACTTGATTTTTTCTCAGCTCCAGCTCCTTTCAGAACGATCGAGATCCATATACTCGATGGTTCAGTAATGCAACTGCTGACATTCGTGATTCCCGGGTGTGTGTGAGATGTGTTAGCCCTCATGAGGGGGTGGCCCTATAGGTATCCCCCCACACACTTGGATGACCTCTTCGTTATAGACTTTGATGTAGCTCCATACATTTGATGATGTCGGTCGAAACGCATTTTTGTTTGCATGTATCAGTCAGATTTTTAGAGCCCTTTCTTGTGTTCAGGGGCATCTAGGTTGCATTTATATCTCATGTACTCAGATATTATTGTACAAGTCCTGGATGTTATCCCAGGAACAATGTGTATGTGGGATTCATTATCATGTTATTAATCTGGCTCATGTTTATGCCAACATATCCTATATTATTTTGTCCCGTGGTTTTCCGGATGCGTTATTGTTTGTACTATTACCTCGGCAGGCATAGGTATGCCTCCCCTGCCTCTTATAATAGGTACTCACTCATCAAAAAATACTTGTCGCACCTGCAAGTCTCGGCTCCTCAGGATTTAGTTCTTTTGGCACTTTGGCCTGCCTTATACTCCTCTCTCTTTGACTTCCCCTTCGACGTCTAGTGATTGAGTTCTTACAACGTACTTCGGTCATACGATTAGCTCCTAACACTCGTACACTGGGGGCCAATCTGTTACACCATTTTTTGGTCATCTAATCCATTGTTATTAGATGGACTAAAGTACACCAAGTAAGACCAATTTTACCCCAAGTAAAATCGCATTCACTATGAAAAATAACTTAGTAAACCACCTTTATTAATTTGTTTATGGTCTAAACAGGAAACCCCATGAGGAAATATTAAATAAATATATATTTGTTTGATTTTCCTCAAAGAATAATTAATTAAACAACAGTTTGATTAATATTCCTAGTTATATTTAACCCAAAACAAGGAAATCAATTAGATAAATCATTATTTATCATATTATTTCCTAAATATTAGTTATTTAAACCTTATTTAAATAATATTCTTTGTTAAATATGACTAAATCACCCATAAATAATTAAATAAATCATTATTTATTTGATTATTGCTCAACCACTTCCTTAAAATGATAAATAAATCATTTATTTATTTATTATTTACAAATAAGGGGATTTGACCCAAGTAAAATTCCTTTTCCCTCCAACAAATATAATAAAATATTCCATAAAAGTTGGATCTTGATTTGGTTAATAATATTTTAATCATGCACCAATATCTAGACTAACTCAATATTTTGTTATAAATAGAAGGGTTTTCCCATTCATTTTCACTTTTTTTGCCTAAAGATCACTATGGATCTAAACTTTTGGTCTGACTATTGATCCACCATCATAGTCATATTTTGCTACTATTTTTTGTCTGGGTTTTCTACACCATCAAGAGAGAGGAATTCTAGATCTGAAGTGTTCAGGACTTACAAGAACCCATCCCATTGAGGAGAACAGGGAACACCCTCTTGTGTTTTCCTCCCAGGTGCCATTAATACAAAATTCATTTGATATATCCTTGTCTTTTCTATTGGATGCATGGAGTAAATCTTGTTTTTTCTACTGTTTAATGTCTTCTAATGCATAGATCGAGATTTTTGCAGAATTTATCTTGATCAGCTAACTGCAGATCTGAAGATATTAGCAATCATTTCTATTGTTAGGGTTGTTTGTTATGCGCAGCTAAAGTGGTATTTTTTCGTACGCTTGGAATTAATATTCATACTAACAGATGCCTTGGAGAGTTTCAAAAATTGATTTGTGTTTAGTTAATATTAACCACATGTTGGGATGAATTAAACTTGAAGGGGTCTCAAAGGCTTGAATGGCATGAAACTAGGTGATAATGCCATAATATCCATTTTTAAGGTGTTTTTCCATGATGTGCGAGCTTATGTTGTGATTCCTTGGAAAGTAAAGCGACACCCTACCTAGAGGAATATCATGTATTATTAAAATACATAATGATGAGGGATAATGTGCATAACCATTCTGCACAAAAACAATACCACATCCACTAATTTCAATGGAAAACATTGGGGATTTCAATTAATAATCAACAATTAGAAGGTGCACATATTCGCAATGACCCCCATGTCTCATTGAGTCTTCACTAGAAATCATGATTTGAAAGTTGTTCATTATATGGATATATCCATATGTCTCTTGGGTGATCTAGCGGTGAAGAAAGTTATGGGTGCCACCGCTATCAATTAGGGTAAGAACATTATGATGCTTGATGTAGACAATTAATTTAAGATTTAGGAATTTGAAATATTATTCAAGGCATTTAGGGATATTTGGGGGTTCACATATGGCTAATTATAGGGAGGAAGGTCATCATCCAATTGAGACAAATATTCTTAAGGGGGGAGCATGGCCATCATCTTAAAACTTATGTCCTTTGAAATGGCCATAAAAAACTTTTTATCCTTACATTTGTGCTAGAAAACATATTTTTCAACGCAATTGCAGGAAAGGCCTTTAAGTTGGAATTATTTCATTTCAACATAGGTCAATTTTTGTATCTTGAAAGTGTTGGACCTTTAATTAAACTGAGAGGGGGGGGGGGGGGGGTGAATCAGTTTAATACATATTTAACAATTCTAAATTTTCACCAAACTTATTTACAGCTTAATATGTGAACAGTCTTAAAATGTTACAGCCAATATTAAATTAATGTGACACCATACTTATGTTGAGAGCAGCAAACAATTAAGCATATTGAAAGAATCACATCAACACATAAGAAACACACATAGAGACAACAGATGTAAGTGGAAACCCAAAAAGGGAGAAAACCACATCTTATTATTGTTGTGATGCAAAGGCAAGCTCCAACTCCCTCTCACCATTTTTTTCTGCAGGCATCGACCTACAGGAGGCTCTATCCTCAATTCTGCAAGCTACAACTTGCAAGGAAGAACCAACTCCCTTCAATTTTATGCAAGCACCAACCTACAGGAGGCTCCAACCTCAGTCAGCTACAACTGACAGCTATCAAGCTGCAACTTGATAGGGAAGCTCCAACTTCCTCAATTTATCAAACTGAATGTTTGCTGATTTACCTCAGATATCAGCTCTGTTCTGTATCTACTCTTCTTCTCTTAATCTTTTCTGCTTTATTCTTCTATATTCTGCATTCTCTATTTTTTTCTCCCTCTCTCTCTCTCTTACTCACTATGAGCTTATCAAAATTGATATTATATATAGAAATTCTCACATGACTGTTTGTATTTCACAAGGAATCTGAAGTGAACAGTCATGACTCTTTGGCTTCTGTCTTCTTATTCCTTTTTCCAACTCCTTTTTAGAATTACTACAATATGTACAAATTTCCAAGCTACAGTGAGATTTTGTCTTTTCCTTAGGATACTTGCCTTTGCATCACAAACAATAAAAACAATTAAAATATTTTCATTCGAATTACAATGTGAACTCCAGCTCAACTCCTTTAGTCTTTTTAATCGCTACGCATTTGTTTTTTCTCTGGCTGTCTTTGTCTTTTCTGTGACTGTGTTTTATCTCCTTTCAGCTCTGTTTTCTTTTCTGTCCTCTGTGGGGGTGTAATTGCTGCATACGTGTAACTGAGCCTTTTAAATAAATAAAATGTAATTGCTGACTTTTAAATCAGGGCAATTCCAACCCTTTTCATGCCACGAGTGTCTTGTTGATGTGGCAAGTACCGCAAGCGGAACATACGTTCATCACAATGGTTTTATATTAATAATCGCCCTCCCATTAAGCCGAGGCATATATATATAACCCACGGACCACGCGACACTTTTTAATATGATCGCAACAACTTTACGTTAAAAATTTCCCTCCACCTTAAGCCTTTGGTCTTATATTACAATCCAATAAATTGGATCACATCCTCTAATATATGAAAGGATTGGGCCCCACATCGGACAGTGGACAACACGTCGCAACGGCGATCGGCGGATCAAACAAAAAAAAATGCGCAATGTAAAATTTGCGATGTGCGATGGTGCGATATTGCAATTTCGCGATGTTGCGATGGTGCGATGGTGCGATGGCGCGATGTTGCGATGTTGCGATGGCGCGATGGCGCGATGTTGTGATGTTGCGATGGTGCGATGGCGCGATGTTGTGATGTTGCGATGGTGCGATGGCGCGATGTTGCGATGGTGCGATGGCGCGATGTTGCGATGGTGCGATGGTGCGATGGTTGCGATATTGCGATATTGTGATTGTTGCGATATTGCGATGTTGCAATAGTGCGATGGCACGATGTTGCGATAGTGCGATGGCGCGATGTTGCAATGGTGCGATGGTGCGATGGTTGCGTTATTGCGATATTGCGATTGTTGCGATATTGTGATTGTTGCGATATTGCGATGTTGCAATAGTTGTGATATTGCGATATTGCGATATGCCCATACTGCGATGCTCCGATGCAATTAGGAAGGGTCCCACCTTATGGTACTTTGGTTATTTTTTTATAAAGCGCTCCACTTATATATATGACCTTTGTTTATATGATGTGCTGCACATATATGTAATGCGTTGCATATATACTCCAGCATGGGTAGCGTTTCTCGGAATTTGTGTTTATGTTATATGTAACGCTCTGCCTCTATATGCGCTGCCTCTTTCTCTGCCTTAGCTGCTTCTGCTGCTGGACCTCTACCTCTACTGCTGTGATAACAGTTCTGCCTCTATGTTCACGACTCTGCCTCTGCCTTAGCTGTGCTTCTTTCTCTGTCTGTGCCGTTGCTTCCGTTCTACTGTTTGACTGTTACATTTCGACATTCTCTTCCGCCTGTCTCCTTTGCTTTCTTTGTTCCATCTGCTCCTTGACTCCTTCATTCTCCTTTTGCTGCCTCTTCTTTAAATGACCCTGTCTCTACTGCTCGACCCTCTCTACATCTTGCTGCTATGCTGCTCTCTTTTCCTGTCTCTATCTTTGCTGCCTCTTCTTTAAATGACCCTGTCTCTGCTGCTCGACCCTCTCTACATCTTGCTGCTATGCTGCTCCCTTTGCCTGTCTCTGTCTTTGCTGCCTCCTTTGCCATCAATGACAATATTTCCAACAGTCTCCCCCTTTGGCATTGATGGCAATACACTTCCTCTGTTTTCCTGATAGGATCCTTTCTCCTATTGCTTATTCTTCTTACTGTTGCTTTCTCTTCCTCCCCCTTTGATATCAATGGCAAGGGGTTTG